>JABFQD010004772.1:0-11400 GCA_022817045.1 Psix sp. ZL-2020
AAAGAAAAAAGAAGATAAAATAAAGGTAAAATGTAAAATAAGCTGTCAAGTTATTAATTAAAAACCATATCTTAAATTAATATAAAATATAATTTATTATTGAATTGAATCAATAATACTTATAGATTGGATTGGTGAAGTTTTTAATAACTTAATAACAGCTTATTTGAAATATTATAGAAATTAATTCGTCATATGGAATGCTTGAGAATAAATATTAGAAGGTGGAAACAAAGAGATGAATTATATAATTTAAGAAAGTGTTCACATTAACACAAATATATTAGATGTTTAATAGTGAATGAGTAATCACATTTAACTTGAAGAGAAACATAAGCATAAACTCAAGCGCAATAACTTATTAACGAATTAATTTTTATATTAAACTAAATTGAATTTGTATAAATATATGTTATCTCACCTATTTTTTCTATGCCACGGGAGAATTGATTTTCGACAACGATCTTCTGCATCTGAGTGACTTTTTTTCAGCTTTACACCAGGTGAACTGTTGTTACTCGAGACGCCTTCATTTGCATTCGTTACATTTTCTAAACACCGTCGATATAAATCCGAACGAAGAAATCTTGGGTAGCTATCGAATTTCATTAAATTAAATACTTGCTTTTGTGCCTAAAAAGACCAATAAATAATAAAGATTAAACAACCTAATTTGTGATTTGGATTAAAAGATATAATCGATTCATTTTTGATTTTATTCGAACCTGAGAGAAAAGGTCAACTGGCGCTAAATTTAAAAGTTCCTGAGTAATTTGTCCAGCAGCGTCACTGTCCACATTAACAGGCTCGGACGCTGTACTTGACAAATGACGTTGATAGATTTGTGAGGCTAATTTACGACGAACAATCGGATCTTCAACAGCCATATATTTCTCACACGCTGTCCAAAAGTGAATATTTTCATGACTGAACTCCTTTTTTAGAAATTCCTATAAAATCAAGCATTGAATAATAAACAATTAGATACATATTTGATGAAAGTAATTAATTATTTAATTACTATCGACAATTGAACATAATTTTCAAGGACTTAATGAACTTTTAAATCAATAATGAGTATTATCAAACTTCGAAACTTGTCATTCTTTATAAATAAGAAAAAAAAGCAAAAATTGTGTATTCTAAATGAACTTATAAATTAATTTAATTTTACGAATTTTGACATGTTTACACTTACGGCAAAAGTTTCAAGTCCCTTGGAGTCTTCTAAAAGTTTTTCGAAACTCGTTGCCCAAGCTTCAACTCCTTGGTTTCCGACAGTTGCACCGCTGCATGATTCTGCATTTCCATGCTAGAATGAAAAAGGGCAATTATATTTCTTTAGTTCGCATTTTTTAAAAATAATACCTATACTGCATTTCCTTGTATATATATATAATAAGAAAACTTCAATACTTGTTTTATTAAAAGTGCATGCAAAATTGAAAACAGATAGATTGATGAAATGCACATTTCTGTCAGTAAAAAATTGCACAATTTTTATTAATGAGAATGTCCCACATTAATATTGCTATCACAGTAAATTATCATGTTTAATTTTCATGAGCAATTGGTAGGTGGAATATAAAAATCGAAGAAATAACTTTGATAATTTGATAACTTGTAAAGACGTGACATAAGGTACATATTTTCACTAACAAAAATTTTATAATAGTGTTAATGGATAATTTATAATTAATAATAGTATAACAAAAAAGTTGTCATCAACTTGCAAAGAAAACGACGAAAATAATTTTGGAATGCAAACAAAAGAATTTACACAATATGAATCATTTTTTGATGTAAACATTGCATTTTTTCGATATCTAAAGCAGCAAATATTTGATATATGTTTTGTTAAGAGAATAGAAATTTATTTCGCATTGAACAAATTAGTTTCATGACTTTGATATCCAACTGAACGAGCTCGTTTAAACATTAAAAATAAATCATTTTTGATCATTTTTATAAAATGTTTTACAACTTATGAGAAGTATTTATTTACTTTACGTGAAATTCGAACAAATAAAATATCATTTTTAACTTCATTCTAATAGTTATTTAATTCTGTTAAAAGACAGGAAAAAATAAATAACTTATTTCAGCCTTCAAAAGTAGTTTATAGTTTACAGCTATACCAAATGTGAAAAATAATATTTGATAAAAGATTTGAGTTTCATAAAGAACGTGCCTTTTGAACCGAGCTGTCCTCGATTCAAAAGCATCAAATGTAACGTCAGTGTCCGCTGAAATAAGTACAATCACGCGCAAAAGTTTGTTGAATGAAACATTTAAGTCTTAGAGGACAGTTTCACCGAATTCAGTTCAATTACAATGCATCAGCTATTGGTTGGATATCTAATGGGAAACAAAAGGGAACGTTTGCTAAATTCGTCTAGCATGACTGGTCGACTTAAGTGTCGTATTTAAATGCAGAAAAAATGACGTCAAAGCGGCTCGCGCGTTCGGAGCCTTACCAGCGGTTCCATGTCGTATTGCATCCATCTAATTCTGGCAGTCCTATTGCGTGGCGCGGTTTGAAACGCGCCGCATTTTCGCATGAAAAATGCGTCGGGTTTTGTGACGCGCGTCGAGGTCGCAACAGTGTGCATACGACACTGAGCGCGACATCAATTAGTCATGCGGAGCCGGCACCGCCTAATTTCTATGACCGAACAGTTATCCAAAAAAGCCACTTTGAAATTTCAAAACAACCAGTAGAAAAGTCCGCCTGTGACTGAACACTGTTTCTCACTGCCGTTCCGCCGCAACAACCTATTTCCCCTCTCAACGTTCGCAACACTCTCGACGCTCTCGCCTCTCGGTGTGCTCTTGACTCCCATTCATTGCGCGCCCAGAGAGAGGGAACCAGATAAAGACCTATACCGTTTGTTTGTTTGTTTGTTCGCCCGTTCCTTCGATTAGTCTGACATTTGTTCGACACTATGAATATTACCATTTGTTCTAAGAGAAAATCATCTTTTTCATCAAGAATACCATCAAATTATGCATTCCATTAAATTATAATATTTTCAATAGAAAAAAAAAACAAAACAAAATCATCTCCAGTTGTAGTTTTTGTTAAATTCAACTTTTTAAACTGAATAATTTGTACTTTATGTTAATTTTTAGACAAATAATCATTGTAAGTGAATGTAGAAATTAAAAGAAAATAAAACAAATATATAAGATTGTTTCACCTACGTAAGATTAGACAATGGGGCCACTGATATAATAGAATGTACAAACTTGCTTGGTCGTCCTTTATCCGTTCCCTTGTTCTCCCTTTTAATAATAGTACATGTGCAGGAAACGATGCAAGAAGACAGACCAAATATAATTGTGTGCGTGCAGTGCGTTACATATATATATATATCCTATGCTGCACACTAAACGAATGAGAGAAAAATATCTGGAAGAGGGGCGGAAGCGAAGAATGCGTTGCGACTTAAAATTTCCGCGAAGTATCGCTCATGCGTTTATTCCCACGTTCAATTGCTTTAGCAAAGCATATCGTAATCCATATAGAAAATGTGATTTTTTTTAAGACTTCAGATCACAATAAGTCGTATATCAATGATATTGGAATTTCCATGTTGAAAATGATTATGTTTTTATAACGAATTTTCTGTTCACGAATCTAAATATGTTACATAATGAACATGAACTTAATTCTTCCTTGCTTATGAAAAAGGAATTAATAATATTTCATAATAGATATTGGGATGAGACATTTATAATTAAATAATTAATATATGAATATCATTTTCGAATATGTACTATAATTATTAAGATTTAAAATGAGAAAAAAATATATTTAAATTTGTATTATTATTAAAAAAGTTATTTTGTATATTAATTTATTCTCTATTTCAATACATTAATTTTTTAATTTTGAAACAAAATTAAAAAGAAGTATTAAAATATTTTTTAGAAAAAATAATGCCTAACATTTGATGTCATAAATAAAAATATCACCATAACAATAAACTTTCTCTTTGTATTAGAATATGAAAACTTAGCTGTTTTTCATCCCTTAAAATGATTCTTTATATACTAAATATATTCTTAGCACCGTTTTCTTTAATTTTTCAATGCTACTATTTATAAACACGATTTTGACTCTTAATTTTTTTTTATACCTTTGAAAAATATGTTTCAAAAGAAAATTAAAATGTGTAGAAGGTCAACACAGTGATTTTTGTATAAAAAAAACAGGAGTATTTATTATTTTTACCTTCAAGAGCATGCTACAATCTCAAAGGTGACAATCCGAAGAAAAACGCAAGTTCGAGGGTTGAACAATAACTTAATTCCATTATTCATAAAAATAATTGATATATTGCGCTAAGAAGAAAAATATCATAAATTTTGTTTTTCTCCTTGCTATAGTATACTCTATTTTACATCACAAATACAAAAGAAAAAGAAATGTTTATTAATTAGAAAAAAGAAAAACAAACAATGCTTTACTTTATTGCGAAAACGAAACTCTGTGCTAGATTTAACATCTAAATGTCTCTTCTTTCTAGAGAGGAAAATATTGTTTCTCTTTTGATTTTTGAGGAAGTAAAATTAAGTTTCCGGAGGAAGTGTAACATTTACAGGTACAATTTTTAAAACACGTTTTTTAGGAGGTTATTGCATAGAAGAGCGTATTAATAGAATATAGTTAAATAATTTTAAGATTTGAATAGTTTTTATCTTGAATACATTTCAGTAAAATTAATATAATTAAAAACCAAAATTTAATATTTATGTATCATAAAAGTATATAGTAAAATATGAAAAAATATATTAATGACTTAGTTTTTAAACGAAATCTGACTATTCGTTTTCGAATTAGTAAACATAATAAATCATTCACAGTACCCTTGCCATAAG
Organism: Psix sp. ZL-2020; assembly: GCA_022817045.1. Lineage (NCBI taxonomy): Eukaryota > Metazoa > Arthropoda > Insecta > Hymenoptera > Scelionidae > Psix > Psix sp. ZL-2020. Next base: position 4,885 of record JABFQD010004772.1, read on the forward strand.
CGCTTATGTTCTTTTGGCTGCCTTCAAATTCCAATATCTTTATTTGAAGTCTGATAAATCTTTTTAAATTTTAAGAAGACTCTAGTTATCACGTTATTTATGAAATATTTAAACTTTTAAAGATCTAACTATTTTGAGTTATTGATACATTAATGAAAATAATGAAAAAAAATGTTATATCTGTTAAAATAATATTTCATAATTGATTTCTAAAATTATTAAAAATGAACTCAAATATTAGAAAAAAAAATTTTTTTTTCTATGTACATTTTTCTAAATTTCAATGAAGCTATATACATTTTTATTACATTAATATAATAAACTCAAACATTGTGAAAAAATATAATATGAAAAATTTAAAATAAATGTTACAAAATGATATATTTTTATAACAAAATAGATACAAAAAATTATGAGATAAAATGTTCAAAAAATTGAAAATCTACTCAAAACGTAAAATATTCAATAATAGATATTTATATATCCGAAGAATAATTGCACTTCAATTTTTTTGTATTATATCATAATCTAAAAGTGGCATTTTTCAGACAAATTGTGTATATACATACACATATGAGATATTTTTCAAACGAATTATTGAATTTTGGTGGATACATTTCATTTAAGATTATTGTAGGGAGTATAATTTTCATCCAGAACTAATACTCATCACCAAGCCATCTATATAGATCATTGACCCAAAAAAAATAATCTTAATAAATATAAGTATTCATAAATATTCCAAAACTAGCAATATATCAAACTTCTCATGCAGTATTATTATATTTATCATAATTCTACCCTCTTTCTCATCATTTCAAGCAGAATCACTTCCGCGTCGAAATCTAATACAAATAATATGTATTACATATATCAACGATCAATATAAATATCAAAAATTATATGTACACTTTGTGTTATTTTATGTATTTTATCGTTAAGAAAATTAAATCAATGTATTTCATAAAGTAAAGTGCTTTTAGAAAACAAAGAATTGACAAAAATTTTCTTTGTTTACATGCTTAATAGTCTTATAAAAAATTTGCAAAAAATATACAATATACATAAATATACTATATATATAGTGAACAATAAATAACATCGTGTTATGCCAACACAAATTATTTCAATTTTTGTTTAATTTTTGAAACTCAAATAATTCTTTTCAAATTGATATAAAGTTTTTTAAAATTTTTTTATTAATAATTTCAAACCTTATAATAAGATGTTTTATCGTAATTTTTTAAATAACTTTAAAATGATAATTAATATTTTGCTTACCTCTTCGTATTCATTGTTAGAACCGTTAGAAGAAAATTTGCAAATCTCTTGCAGACTTCCCCAAGGCCTAGTTGCATCAGAATTAGTTTTATTTTTGTTTGGTGAAGCGACAAATATTCCATTAAGATCTTCAATACTGTTTCCCAAAGATTTACTCATATTTAATTGAGGATGAGAATTATCATTCACATAATGCTCCATTTTGGAGTAAAACAACGCTTCATCCTCGCGACACACCAACATGGAACTACTGTTACTGCTGCAGGCATGAAAAACGGCAGATGGTCCACTGGGACAGGTGGTAAATCCACCCCTCTCCATTACTCTATCGTCAGCCATCCAACTCCACTTTAGGTCTGTTGTGGCTCGTACAACAAGTCGTGAATCGCACGCTTCGTTTTCTACTCCTCTCATTTTTGATGCTGCCTGCAGATATTAAATTATATATTAATTTGTATTAAATCTTGGGTAAACATATTTAATACACAGATTTTATTCTTTTTTTTTTAAGATAAATTATTCAAGTTAATATCTTTTTTCTTCTCATCACATACTGTTTTAGTTGTTATTCAAAAACATTTTATAACCATAGCTTAATAAAATCATTTACACCTCGAACAAATTTATTCAAAGATATTTGTTAAATTTAATTAAGATATTTCCATGATTAAATATTGTGAAAATAATAAACTTTCTACAAATTTATGTAACCAATTTATTGTATTAAATCAAGTTTGTTAACTTCAACTAATAATAATAATAATAAAAAAAAATCAAATTATTACTAAACTTTTCATGATTATTTTAACGTATTAAAATATGTCGATGAAAGAAATTAGAAAGTATAAAGTTTTCTTTCTGAACTATTAAGTATATAGAAAGTATACATTGTAATGTGATGAAAATAAAAGTTCACATTCATCAAACTAATTTTGAAACTTTACTTTAGTAGTTAAAGAAATAAAAATTACTTGATACAATGGTGGTAAATGTCTATGATTTGATGGCATGTATCCTCTAGGACAATCAAGAATCAGTAAGTTATTTCCATCTGAATGATTATCATTTCCATAATCATCTTTAAAACCAATACCAGAATCACTATTACTAGAGTGAACAGTTGAAGTGCTAAGGTTACTTGGATGAGGAGACGATGTTTCTGCATGTCGACAACTGTCATTAAGTGCAGAATCTTCGTTAGATGTACCAGATATATAAAGTGTTTGAATAGCTCCAATTAAATCATTGCATGATTCTGGAAATTCTTGACATGCATTTGTGTCTGAAATTTTGGTACAACTAAATCCAAAAATATTACAAATTCGAGAATGTGCTTCGTGATCAGTGAGTTTCAGATGTATCGTGAAAACATGACATGAATTAGAAATAATGCCTTCAGTATTTTTTGATGACTTTGTTAAAATTCCAAAGTATTGTTTATCTTGGTCAGAAAAAGAACTGCAAAACACAATTCTATTTGATGGATATTCCGCAATTAAACGATTTTCACTATTAGTCAATTTGATGTTTGCTACATGAATCGTTAATAAAACAGTTGCTGGGTTTCTTTTCTCACTTCGAAGTCTCTTGATGCATTTTCGCAAGACCTGCAAACGAAAAATTGTGTAATAGAAAATAATTATAAAGATAATTAGAATCAACTAAGTCCTTATTTTCATGAATTTGACATGACAATTTTTAAATCTAACCATAATAATAAATACTTAAACACTCTGGAAATTGATATAAAGTTATTCAAATAAAAGCCAATAAACTCTATAAGATATTGAAACATAAACAGAAGATATGTATACCTGCATCATGGATGATGGATGTAACTGATTTGGAATATCAATGGTACCTAAGTACCCAACCACCGTTCTATGTACAATTTTTTCTGAATCTCTTTTATGAGAAAGGAGGGGCGGAGGGGGTGGAGGTAGTGGTGGCGGTATCAATCGATCTTCCGCATTCCAGTGACGATGTAAACTTGAGTGGCCACATCGGATTTTCGGCCTTGAAGCTGCTTCTGCAGAAGCATCAAACATTGCTCCACTTCTCAGATCTCTAACCACCTTTGCTACTCTGCATTGCAACTGTAGTTGTGAATTAGTTGACAAAGCTGTACTGCTAGCACGACTCTTGTGCGAGTATTTTGGTTTGGATCGCGCTGCAATTGAACCCTCTTCATCAGAAGAATCAGTGTAATAATTTTCAGCAATTTGCAGTCGAAGAATTCCGTGCGAATGACCTATCAGTCTAACAACATCGTCATGTGGAGTTTTGCTCACGTTATGGCTATTGACTGCCACAAGATAGTCGCCAGCTCGGAGACCCGCTTTTTCTGCTGGACTTCCTTGGACGATACAGCTCAAAATACACGGCTGCTGACCGGATATCGTGAATCCAAACCCTTTGGCGCCTCGAACCAGCTCCACCGCCTTCACTCCATAATTAACTCGCTTCTTTTTACGTCGACTGTGATGCATATTTGAGATAATCTTTTTTGTTACTGAAAAATGGTAAAATGATAATTTATGGCTTGTATGGTTTCTTAGTTGTTTTATTTTTACAGCTAATAAATTATAGATGACACGGCCAATTAATGAAAGAATAATTAACAAAAGACTAATCAAGATAATAAATAAATGTATATTAATAAGATTATACTAATACATTTGAATACAATTATAAACAACGATAAAAAGAATAACCAATGTTGATTTATGTTACTCATGAAAATATATTGTAGTCAAAATATATATAGAAAGATAATATCAATTTAATATCAAAAATATTTATTTCAATTATTTTCATTTATTTATAATTGTAAATAAATAAAGAAAACTAATTGACGTTTTATTCAGATAAAATCTGAATAAAACGTCAATTAGTTTATAGTTAGCATATTAAAGTTTCCAAATATTTCTTTAAGAAATGACTAATGTTAATATAGTTGAACATATTAAGACCAATTATAGCTTTCGTAAATTTTGAACAATTGCTCATTAAAGTCTGGAACGACATTCCTTGAATTTCTCAGAATAACATTTAGGAATTCGATATTATCTATAAGTAAGAGTTTTTAAAGTGTATGACCGCAGTACTCATATTTTTAAGTCTTAAAACTGGATACACACATGATAATATGCAAAATACTTCCACCAAATTCTTACACTTTGAGTTATGCAAATCTCATCAATATATGAAAAATAAAAAAATAGCAATGTGTAACTTCATTCGACATATTTTTATTAATTTTGAAAATAAGAAATTATTTTGAATATAATTTAAAAAATGTTGATAATGTAATAAAAAATATGAAACATATTTGTCTAAAGATAGTATCTTTTTTGCGAATGCAAAATTTAAGAAATGATTTATCATATATTAAACAACTCTATGGTCAATATTATTTGTGAACTATTATGATAACTGACATATACTACTATGTAAAAAAAAATATAAACATACTATTTCAAACTGAATATTTTTTATTAAATAGTATTAATTAGTTTCGTTAGATTTGTAAAAAATATTGTATAAATACGTTAGAGAATAATTAAAAACATTATTGTTGATTAAAATTGTTTTATTAATTTACTTTTTGTAATTATTCTACAATAAATTATCAATATTGCAGCTTTATTTCTTCCAAAAATTGTTTATCCTTTCTTTCTTTCATATTAATCTATTAGTATAATTTTTTAATTAATTTTCAAACCAAGGAATGTCTATATTAATTATACTATTTAAAATTCTTCAGAATGAGTTACAGTAAAGCTAATCTCGAAATTATTCGGTTAAAAATTCAAACATTACTGTCAAATAATTAAAACCATACTACACATAATCTTGCTTGACGAAACCACAACATTCCAACGCTTAACTCGTTTGCTTAGTTGTTTCGTTGTCTTTTTGGAGCAATGGAGTGAAACAAATTGAATTACTAATCTTGTAAACAATATAGATTTTGCACAACTAACTGCAAGCTAAAGGTCAAGATAGCTCTGATGTATCATTCGCTGAGCGTCTCTATATCACAACCATATATTAGAAAATACCTTTTTTGTCATCCTTTCTGGTCCAGGAATTTTCCGGTCAACATCCAGATAAGATAAAAACTTAAGATGAAACAAGCGAAATAACAATTCAGCACACTCAAACTGTGATTACATTATCGGAAACGAAACTCTCATAAACGATAATCAATGGTCATTCAAGCGATAGAAATCAACGAAATAGTTAAATACAGTTTAAATGAGTTTAAGTAAGTCCAGTTCGATGCAACTCTCAGCAGCGCGACGCAACAAGTGTGAAAGGAGAGGTGTGAGTGGCAAAGAGAAAGAGCGAGAGAGAGAAAGAGAGACAGAAAAAAGGAGAAAGCGCATAGAAGATGACTAACAAACGATATAGCGAATCAATTCATAATTTGTTACTTTTGAAAGAATAAGTTTAATTTTTCTTATAACAATTTTTCTCAAAAAACGTTTCTGCATCTTTTGCTTCTTTTTTTGGGTGACTCTTAAAAAGTTTGTAAACTTTTTCAGTGAAAGCCTTCTTAAAACAACGCCATTTTACGCGCACATTTTTTTCAGTTGTACGCAAGCGCGCGGGAGATTTTGAATTAAGATTTATTGTAGTAAAATATTTTTTAAAATCTTGTTACAAAATTATACACGATGAAATTGATGTATAAATATTCAATTAAGAACATTAAGTTCATCTTCAAATAATAGATATTATTATAATCTCTTTATTGACAAAGAAAAAGGATTGAGATACATTTATGTTATCTGGTGGATGTAACTGAAATTAGTACCTAACAATGATATGTGGCCGTTGCAAACAATTTATCAACACTCGGTAATTTGTGATGCAGTTCTCATTCTAAACAAATGTAGGCCAGTTTTAGATGATCTTTATAAAAGAGGTAAAAACTGCAATTTCTTCCACAATTTAAGTTTAAGTCTTTCTAATAAACGTAAAAAGTTTTTAAATTTTTATTTGTCTAATAAAATGTACAAATTTAAGATTAAATATCAACAATTTCCATTTACTAAATTTTTTTAAATCCGCGCATAATTTGTCGCGGACTTAAAGGAATTTCGGATTTAAAGGATTTTTTCCGCGATTTTTCGCGGTAAAAATTGAAATCTACCACTATAAGATCTTATAATTTATTTAAAATCAAAGTTTTAAAAACAAATGTTTAAGAAATAATAACTTATAATA
>JABFQD010004773.1:0-11399 GCA_022817045.1 Psix sp. ZL-2020
GAATTATTTCTTCATTCAAAATAAAAATGTGTTGAATGTAATTTTGATATAATTGTTCCCGATAAACTTAACTATAATACAATGTATAGTATTATTAGCAGTAACAATTTCATATACAAAATAATTTATATAATAAATAATAATAATAATAATAAACAATAATTTAGTTTTAGTCATTAAAGTAGCAATAAAATTTCATTGTTTTTTATTAACGATTTTTCTGATTATATTAAAAAATACTAAAATATAACACAAATTGAATTATTGAGTTATTAATTATTTTTTAACGTTAATGTTATTTTTGTTATGTGCATTTTCGTACTTCATTAATTCATTGTTCTAATTAAGGAGAGATGTAGAAAGTGGACCTTGTAACAGTATATAAGTATATATATGTTTATAAAACCATAATTTTAGAGACATTTTCCGAATGATTTGAAATTCAAATATGATGATTTTTCAGTGATAAAAATTGATATTCGAAACTTCAGACTGTTTAACGATAAATTCTAGTAGTAAAAATACATCAATTATTTTAGGGACATGTTTTATATATCTTAATTTGAAGGATGAAACACAAATTTCTAAGAACTTTTTATATAAAACAAGTATTCTGAGGATCATTTCTCATTCACTGTGTCTAGAATTGTATATTGTTTCTTAATTTTCGTTTCTAAAATAGCGATTCGATTGGTTTAAAAGGTAGTCGTAGCACATAGAAACGAAATATTTAAGATGCATAAAAAATTATACCAAACGATAGATTATTTAATGATGCATTTTATATCGTTCAAAAATTATTACATTGCCATAAGTTTTTCGTTGTAATTTCAGTTTAAAAATTGAGTTAATTTACATTGCATCTTATGGAGTATTTACTCATTTTCGAAATTAAACCAACTTGTAAATTTTTAAAAAAGTAAAAAAATATTCAAAATAAAGTTTATATTCTATACTATTTGTTTTTGTTTTAAAAATGGTGGGTAGCACTGAGTTTTACGGAGATATTTTAATTTCAATAATAGCTTGTTACATTATTTTAATAAAGAACATGACAGGTACCTTGTAGTTATATTCATGGTGTCAAAAAGTGGCAACATTGCATCTAGATGACCGGTTTTAATTTCAAAATGGATATATAAGAAAATAAATGTGAAAAATTAATTTATCAGATTCTAGACAATAAATAGCATAAAAAACATAAATCTGAATAGTTAACTATCAGGTATAGCAAACATTGTGGTTAGTGACTACTGTAAATCCGTATTGAATAAAATACTTTTAATTAATATTTATGAATGCATAAAGTATTGTTCATCTGAATCAATTAATTGCTTAAAATATTTTGATTAAATCCTTTTATTTGATTCATTTCAATGAGTAAATTATTTGATAAAAATTTCATGAAAGAAATTTACATTTTATGTAAGTGTAAATAAAAATATATATATGTGATAATCAATTTACTTTTATAGAAAAATTCTATATTTTTAAATTTATTTGTATGTAATACTATACAAAAGTGAAGCAAAAATCAAAATGTATATAATATTTATTGAAATATTGCATTTTATATACACATATATACATTAGACATTATAAAAATTGTTTTTTTAATGTTTCGATAATGCTTGAAACAGAACTTTTACGTTTCGTCACTCGTGGTTTACCACCTACATCTTCCCCTAATATTATGCAGATGGAATTTTCATCACCAGATTGATATGCATTTTTCAATGCTTCTAAAGAAATCCTGCAAGCAGCGATTTTACTAATCATACTTGTAGTAACTATAGGTTTCAGACAATTCAAGCTGGATAAATTTGATGATTTTTTAGCTAGAAGCTCTTTGTTTTTGATAACCCAGTATACTAGCTTGTACATTTCGCGTATACATTTATATGACTTACAAATAGTGCCAGTAAGCTCAAAAAGAACTCTAACATTTTCAAGAGCGTTGTGTGAATCCGGATTTTCAATTTTGTAAGTATCGACAAGGCTTGATTGGCTGAAGGATTCTTTAGCCTTGATACGATCATTAAGTTGTTTCTCAAAAATTAGCAACGTGTCTGCCAAACCTTTTACCATAGAGGTGAATTCTTCGAGGAGATTAAACCGACTTATTTCTCCTATTATTATTGGAAAATCATATCTAGTTAAACAATGAATAATATATTTTAGAATGAATATCATATTAATAAACATACAGCTAAATTTGAGTCTATAAAATTACTTGAACTCATTATAAGCAATCAAAACAATCTTGGAGCCTTGTGATCGCAAAAACGTTAAAAAATTTGTCCAAGAAATTTGCGGTGGAGTTGTATTAACTACATTATCATTGTAGAACATTTGTCCTTCACTAACAGTAAGACCAGTAACTATCGACGCACTTTTTGAAATTCCTTTTTCAGATACAATGTAAGCACTGTACTCATTTATGACACATTTACCTGCAATCTGATATACCATTTATTAATATCAAATAAGTCTTTGTTGATAAATATAACTTTCAATAACATTACTTGACAAACTTCAGCTATTTTTCGACTACAGCTAGTTGCTTCTAAATCCACATATACTAATGTAATTTCATCTGATGCAGAAAGAGGAGCTTGAACTAAAAACTTAATTCAATCAGCTGCAGCAGTCGTTTGGCATCAATCTTTCCTCGCCAGTACTATTTTTCTTTTAGCGTCAATTGTTTTCAAATACTGTGCTCGAGTATCTCTTTAGGTGACAATTTTCGATCGATATTTAATAGCGTTTTTTCCAGGTGAGAGAGATGATTTTTTGTTGCAATCAACTAAGTACATGTTCCCTTTGATTTTCTGAGCCGCAGAAGCCCCAACTCGTGAAAATACACTCTCAGATGCTGCGTAGTGACGGTTTTTGGGATTTTTTGACGCGACCATATTATTAAATGACTCATTGACCTGACTTGAAGTGCAAGGAGCTAGTTTTTCAGTATTTCTAGCAAAATTATTCTTGTTAAATAATTGCTCCAACTTCACTTTCATTGTCTGATCTTTCAGAGGAACTCCACGCGGCAAAGCAGTATACTTAAAATTAGGGTCGATTTCGTATCGACACCATTCTTGACCGTATTTTCGGTAATCAGAATGCTGGCCATATGCATGGTTAACGATGATTCTGATGGAATGTTCTACTACTTTCAGATTGTTCTTGTTTTGTCTCATACATATTGTTACGCGCCGTGCCGCGCCGAAATAAATTAGACTCGTTTATAAAAAGAACACGAACAATAACTTTATTTAACTTGACTAGTCAAAAACTCGACGTGTTGCTTATCAAAAACCAGAACAACAACTCTGGGTCTCATCCTCCAAAACATTCACATTACAACATCAACAAAAGACGGTCGTGACATCTGAATTCGAACGTGTTCCGAAACACGTAACACTACCCCCCTTCTACTGGGATTGTCGCCCCTGCCAATCAAATCCTGTACAGCCAAGCGAGCTTATTCGACGACTTTCTTTCCCGAGCGTTGATTCCAGGTACTCGGCTGGGATTCTAGTTCCCTTCCGTCAACTTGTATCTAACCAGCGCCCTGTTGGAACTTTGACGTCAGACCCGTGTCTTGGCTAGCCATCATCAATAAAAAGACATCCTTCCGGGTAGCGGAACTGCGTGCACACTGTGTAGTTTTAATCTTCAGACAAGGTAGGGTAACCACCGTGAATCCTATTCAACCAACGGGTCAATCCCCTGTCCTGACATTCGCTCTAACTACCTCACGGGAAACCGCGGCTCAAAAAACCGTGAGGAGGACGATTACCGATCGACATAGGTGGATAGTGGATCAGCATTAACTATCTTTCTACGATGCCGAGGGGACTTTTGTATGCAATATATGACGCAGTTTCCTGTTGATCTGGAGACGTCCTTCGAATGAGATCTAATGGTAACCGGAGATCCTGGCCAGTGTAACTTTCAACTGGAGTGAAACCTGTAGACTCGTACTTAGATGACCTGTAAGCGAGAAGAAATAGAGGAACCCACGTATCCCAGTCTTTCTGGTTTTCAGAGATGAATTTAGAAAGATAAGTCATGATTGTCCGATGTTGTCGTTCAACCTGTTCGTCAGATTGTGGATGTAATAGGGTCGTTCTTGTTTTGTGAATTCCTAACAAGGATGACACCTCCTTTAATAACTTAGAATCAAAATTACGACCTTGATCTGTATGCAGTTCTAAAGGAACTCCATGTCTGGAGATAACTTCGTTTACTAAAGCTTCAGCTACCGTAGGTGCACGCATTTAGTGAAACAATCTGTTACCACGAGAAGGTAGCATTACCTTCATTTGATTTAGAAAGTGGACTCAAAATATCAGTCTGTAATCTTTCAAAAGGAACACCTAAATTGTAAATCTGCATAGGATGTTTTCCTTTGTCGAAGGTCCTGCCTTAGCGACACATTTAGCACAAGATCTGCACCATTCTTGAATACTAGCTCTGCAGTTGGCTCAGTAGAACCGTTTTTTAACCCGATCCAAAATGAGATTTATACCAAAATGGCCATTCGAGGGAGAGTCGTGAACCTCGCTCAACAGTTCAGGAATTCGATCCTTCGGTACAACCACTTGTAAAATAAAGGAATCCAATTGAGGGTTAATCCATTTTCTATAAAGAATGCCGTTCTGTACAACCAATAGACTTTCATGGAACTATCACTAAAAAATACTGACTGCCAAGAAGGTCGAATACCCGACTCTTTCGCCTGCAAGATCAATGCAACTAATGCATCCTGCAACTGACTTGTCAGCCAGTCTTCTGAAAGATCCGATAACAAGGAAATAGCACCAACGATTTCTTCTTTAGAAGCCTGTTCTTTAGCTTCGACTTTGTCGCAGTACTTGCATCTTTCTTCGAGGCAAGGCCGACGGGATAAGCCATCCGCATTAAGATGCGACTTACCCATCCTATGGACTATCTCGAAATCGTAATTTTGTAGACGTTCTATCCATCTTGCCAATTGATCATCCAAATCTTTGAATGACATCAACCATCGCAAAGAAGAATGAGCAAAACGAATGAGGAACTTGGCACCATAGTGATAATGACGAAAGAACTTAACTGGCTCTACTATAGCTAGTAACTCTTGTCGAGTTACACAATAATTCCGCTCCGCTTTGAATAACGCATTGCTGAAATGAGAAATAACCCGCTCTTTCCCATCCTGGACCTGCGAGAGAACAGCACCAATACCATGATTAGAAGCATCAGTATCTAAAATAAATCCGCCCCGACCTATTGGAAGAGTTAACATTGGCAGTGACGACAAACTTTTCTTCAACTGGTTGAAATCTTTGATCCGATCCTCCGCCTATTGAAGCTTGCCCTTGCCTTCCGACATTGTGTAGAGAGGTTTAGAGACAGAGGAGAATCCGCGCACGAACTTCCGATAGTAGGAGCAGAAACCTAGAAAGCTCTTGAGTTGTTTCTTCGTCCTTGGTAACAGCCAATTCATACCGGCTTCTAACTTCTCAGGGTCAGTTTTTTTCCATCTTCAGATACTACATGTTCTAAGTATTTTACTTTCCTCTGAAAAAAACACACTTTTTAGGATTGACCTTCAACCCTGCTTTTCGAAACCTAAGAAAGACTTCTCGAAGACGACCGAGAACCTCGTCAAAAGACTTACCGATCGTAACGACATCGTCGAGATACACTAAGCATATTTTATTCAAAAGATTAAGTTCATGCTCCATCAACTTTTGAAAGGGGCATTACACAAACCGAATAGCATAACCACAAACTACCACAGACCTTTTCCAATAGAAAACGCAGTTTTCTCTCGATCCATTGAATCTATTTTCACCTGCCAATATCCACTCTTCAAATCCAAGGTTGAAAACCATGAATGTCGAGAAAGTTGGTCCAATAGATCATCAATCTTCGGCAGAGGGTAACGGTCCTTAACTGTAGCGTCGTTCAACTTCCTGTAGTTGATGCGAAACTGAAAGGACTGATCTTTCTTTTTAACGAGGAGGACAGGAGAAACCCACGGACTCGAAGACTCCTCAATCACGCCCTTCTCTCGCATCTCTTCAATCATCTTGTCCACTTCTTCTTCTAGGTGCATCGATACCCTCCGAGGATCCTGTTTGATGGGCTGTGTACCCTTCTTTATCTTGATAGTAGTAGAAATTGTTCAAAGGCCCCTTTCTGTCTGTCATCCAATTGACCTAAATTGTCCTCGAAAACCTTCTTCAATGTCCCTGACAGAATTGTAGACGGCCCCAGGATCGTTGAGATCCTATGTACCGGTAACTCGTCACGTCTATTCAAATCCTGTGAAACAACTTGGTTAATTCGTTCCATCAAACTTGTAGCCGAGAGGAAATCCATTTCCAGGACACAATCTGACGAAATATCAGCGACGTAAACCGCAAGTTTTACTGAATGGCGACCTAGAGAAATCTCGACCTCGATCTTACACCTAGCTGAGACAATCTCTTCAGTAGGATACTTCAAATGAACCCCACAGACTGGAATTCTATCCTGTCCTGGACACACTAACCTAGAACTCAAAATAGAAACGTCAGCACCGGTATCCAGAAGAAATTAACAAACTGAATCGTCAAACTTACCGGAATAAATGAATCGACAACCACCATCATCGATTTGACCCACTTCAATTTCCGTTGAGGTTGGCTCGGGTACGCTCGTCGAACCACACCCCACTAATTTGACAAACCCTAGTTTCCCAGTTTTTTGGTCCTCCTATGGCACTGAGACTTGAAATGTCCCTTTTTTCTACATGACCAACATTCACCGGCTTTCTTAGGATAGTCCTGTTCCTTCATTGTGTCCTTTGGCTGATTCCCAGACTTTTCCGCAGTCTTGGTCTCAGTACTCGAAGTGGTCCTGTCATCGTTCCTATAGGCCTTGATAATATATGGGAAACTGTTTTCCTGGACCCCTTAAGTGCGATGGCCCTGGAAACCACATCTCGAAGTGAAGATATGCCTTCAATCTGCAAAGTCTTCTTGATAAATCCTTTCGTGATCGTAGAATCATGAACTGAGAACCTGACATCTTTTCTTGAACAGCAATAGAGCACTCAGGATACACGAACCGACACAGCTTATCTAACTCTCCTGCCAGGGTGGCAAAACTCTCGCCCGCCTGGTGTCGACTATTGACGAAATAGGTTTGGGGAGTGTGCCTTTCTCCAAAACGCAATTCTAATTGATCCCTCAACACAGCGAAATCCACTCGCTCTGGATTACGAATCGACTCCAGAATGGATCTAGCACGTCTTCTCAGACACGTGTCGCTGTTTTCAGCTCCTCTCTCTATTCGTTGGTCCTAGCAATAAACTCAAATTGAATTAGATATTCGCGTAAAGGCGGGATGCCGTCGAACGTGTCAGGCTTTAGTCGTGAACTCCCAAGCCCTGACCTAACCCTGACGTGCCACTCGCCGTTCTGATTGGTGTGATTGTGTGTATGGGGTTATGATGAATGTCAGTCAACTGTGTGTGTGTGATGGTTGGTGCATTGGGTATGTATGATGATGTTTGACTTAGCTGGTTTCATTGACGTTGAAGGGCCTCCATCTTTCTTTGAAACATTTCTTCCATTGTTAAGAGGCGTTGCTCAGCCAACTCCTTCTTGGCTCTTTCCTTCAACAAGTGAGTATCCCTCTGGCGCAACTCCCTGGCCAAGCTTTCAACCTCTGACCCGTCATCCGAGTGTTGCATCTGTGCCCGCAACATTGTCAATTCTTCCTGGAGTTGAGCCACATCCTGGTTTGCTCCCTGTTCCAACTCCTGTTGGTTTGTCCTGCTTGTCATGATCCTTGTCAACCTTCTGTCTTGGACCGGTGACCTCACCGCAGGTATTTCACGCGCGCGACTTTCACTTTCCGATTCCTGTTGAGCCCCCCAAAAATGTTACGCGCCGCGCCGAAATAAATTAGACTTGTTTATAAAAAGAATACGAACAATAACTTTATTTAACTTGACTAGTCAAAAACTCGACGTGTTGCTTATCAAAAGCCAGAACAACAACTCTGGGTCTCATCCTCCAAAACATTCACATCACAACATCAACAAAAGACAGTCGCGATAGCTGAATTCGAACGCGAGAACTTCGAACGTGTTCCGAAACACGTAACAATATCATAAAACATTTGACTAAATATTCTCTGGTAGAATTTTCTACATGCAAATTATATAGAGCACTAGTCAATAATCTTTTTACATGAGAAAGATCAGACCATTTTTCTACCGATTGTTCGCTTTCTCGTCGTACAGCGACTATCGTAATGGAATCATCATTTCCAATCAGCATATCTATAGCACAGTTTTCTTTTTCTAACATAGGGTTTTTCGTTGTTATCTCAACAGCCATATCAAGTTACATTGCTTTTGCGCTCCCAATCCAATTTTTGCATCAGTTATGATTCGTTGTAGAATTACCATTCTGACACATTTTGCAATTTTTTGTTCGCACAGACCACTCTAACAATCTTTGGGTGTAGTGGCCAATGAGACTATTGTGTCTTACACAAATATTTGCAATTTCAATAAAATATTATCGTTTTGACTTAACTCTTCACATATTCACCTAATAAACTATTGTACTTTCTACCAGTAGCTCGCTCATGCCATTCGGCATCTGTAGAAGCTTTCAAAAAAATGTTTTCGGTGCTTGCATTTGTAGGCAAAATAGTATCGGCTGGATGTAATTCATTTGGAGCAGATTTGTGGAAGTTGTCTGGGTTGGTTTCAGGATTTGTAGGTCTAAAATTGATATTAAGAAAGTATGAAGAAAATGGATTATAAAATTACGGCAAGGAATCAAGAATCGTAACTTTTCTGGAATGATACTCTTATCAGCTTCATTCTTTGCAACGAAAGAATGTCAATTTTTTCTCTCGTTGAATATTTTCTAAACAACCTTCGTTAGCTACGTGTTCAATTGCTGAAAAAACTCTTTTTTCGTTGTCTTTTGAGAAGAGTTTTGGATATCATGGGCACATTCAACTCTAATAAAAACGTGTTTAGACTGCTGTTGCCAAACCCACCATCGATTACTCCTTTGATAGCAATTTTATTAACGGAAATTGTCTATAATTAAATTACATAATAAAAGTATTTTGACATACCAAGAGCCATTTTCAAATTAATATCGAACTGGCGATTTTCATCGTGTCTACCACTTTTAGCAGTGTAAACACTATTTACCGGTTTGCATTTCATTCAGTGTACTTCAAACTTGAAAGCAAGCCCATATTGTACTTCTGATACAATGTCGCGTATGATAGTGGTAAATCACATTCTTGACACCACAAATCTTCTCCAAGCTTAGCAATTTTAACTATACGATGTCCCAAATTGATTCGTAAATAAACCAAGAAGGTCCGTAAGCAAAGAGAGGTCGAGATTTAATGCCGAAAAGCTAACATTAAGTTAAGAAAGTTAACAAAGTTGATTATAAAGAAAAATGTCGAATTAAGACTAAACAGAGCGATTTTTAAATTTTTTTTTTCAACTATAAGCACGCTATGTGACTATGAAAAAAATATAAAAAAAAATTTTTCCATGTTTTTTCATCACAAAGATTCTATTTTTGGCCTCACGAACAAAAATTTTTTTTAAAAACCACCCTAGTGTGGATATATATATATCATTTGAAGATTATTTATATCATTTAGTTTTGTTGCTAAAATTGGAAAGTCGTTTGACCTACACTGCCGCGACTTACGACCTTCAGAAATTTTAATCTAGGGGGTCGTTAACAGTAGTTAAGTTGTTGCAGTGAAAAATATGAGGATTCGAATATTTTTTAATTTTGCATGGCTAGTAATTTCTGCATATATTTAAATTAACTTATTCAGATAATTCGAGATACTCCCTTACTCAATCGATATGCCAAATAAAAAGTCATCATATAAATTCATTATATTATAAATGTAATGTCACCTCGGATCACAGGATAATCCTGTCAAGATTGCACGTTTGTTCAAAAATATTGTTTTGAATCTCACCAGGTACCTAACAAAAGGGCTGATCGTTTCGATCCAAGTCACTTTCGGTCGATAACAATTACATCTGTTCTCTCTAGGGCATTTCATAAGTACTAGCCAATTGGATGGCAACATACGTATCACTTGATGCGCGACAAAAGGCTTTTCGACTGGTGGATGGATGTATGGAAAACGTTATTAGTCTGAGATATTCCTGAGATATATCCTCAGATATTATGTTAAATACCTTAATATAGCCTCAATTAATGTGGCAAAGGCCTTTGACACAGTGTCTCATGAGGCACTAATTGAGGCAATAACGGCTAAGGGCTTTCTTCGTTCAATAGGTGTTCGCCAAGGAGACTCTATGTCATCATATCTATTCAATATTGTCATAGACATATTGCTGAAAGACCTACCAGAGACACCTAAGGTTAGAATAGATAGCTGGAAAACCAATAGCCTAGCATTTGCAGATGACCTTCTATTCACTGAAAGCCGGGATGGGCTGCAGCAACGTTTGGACCAAACGTACACTCACCTGGATCAGTGCGGAATGAGAATAAATACGAACAAATGCTCCACAATAGCAATACGCAATGTACCGAAACAAAAGAAATGCGTCATTGATGAGCGGATAACTTTTAATATAAATGGCACTTTATTACCAGCCTTTTCAAGGACATATGAATGGAAATACTTGGTGTGCGAAACACAAAGTAATTCGAAGGACCACTAAAAATTTTATATTTAAAATTTATAACTAAAAAATTGTTTATAAGAATTTACAATTTTTTGTTAACAATTTTGTTAAATATAAATCGCTGGTTCGGTTTTTGATAGTTTCGAGTAATTATATAACCGACAAATTCTGCTACCAGAATTGATGGCCGACTAACGCGAAAATGATGAAATTAATGTAATAGAAAGAATCGCAAATATGGTATTTCGACACGAAAGAAAAAGACGTATACAAACATAAAAAAAATCGGACATGAAATTCTGAAATTAAAATCAGCTGATGCTCTAATAACAGATAATGCTGATAAGAAAATAAAATGAAGAAAAATGCTCGAAATTATATCAAATTTGAATTCAGCCTACGAGCTTGAGAAGCACCAATGTCCGATCGGTGCAGCAAACAAGGACGGCTCAAATTAAAACAAACACGCTAGTCGTGCAAATTTACTTTTAATTTTAAGAGTTTAAATTATTTAACGGTCGTGGGAGGTTGTGTATCAACGACACTTCAACCACGTGTAAATGTTACAAGCCAAGGAGTTGCTCCACGACAGACAACACATATAAATTAATATTTCATATATTTAAATATTTAAAATAAAACCTTTCCCCTTTAATTGAAAGGATAGGAACACCGGCCGCAATGATACTCATGG
>JABFQD010004774.1:0-11399 GCA_022817045.1 Psix sp. ZL-2020
TTCATATATTAATGTTTACTATAGATCTTTTTTTTATACATAAGTTAGCTTGTGCTATTTGAAATAAACAAATATTTATTTTAACAGAACTGGACTTCGGCTGATGCAACTAAAGCAAATTGCTCTAGTTTGGTTACTGAGATGGAGGCCGAGATCACTGAACACATAAAGACAATTGGTTCTTATCAGAGTGAACGACAAAAGAGAGGAACAGAGTTTAAAGAAAACTTGGAAAAATACAAAAATATTTCTAATACATTCATTAAAGTAATCATTTTATCACTTCAATATATTTCTAAATAAAAACTTATTATAATTAATTTTAAATAATATATAAATATTTGTTATCGCAACTGAAATAGAATGTAATAAACGTTTTAAAATGAAATTAAACTTTATAGGACATCAACAACATTGTTCAAACGGCTGGCGAAAAACACGAAACATTCATGGAACATCAACGCACAAACATTTTGGACAAATGCAATGGAAACAAACGCAAATTGGATTCTCAGAGTGTACATATGAATGAATGGAGAACAAACATGTCAACTCAGTTACACACCACAAAATACCAAGTGGATAAATTTTTATTGGAAGATCTCAGACGTGATCAACCGACCGGTATTTTAAATATTTAATATAAATTATTAAAATATATTCAATGACTAACTTATAATTTCTTATAATTTTAGGCACCACACCTGTTCGGAAAGAATTTGCTTACCCAAAATCTCTTGCCGCCACATCTCCACATGAGCGTATTATACAACGTTTCAAAGAATCTCGGTGTGACACAAAAAAAGTTTTAGAACACAATTTTAATGAAGAGGTTTGTTGATTATTTTAATTTATGTATAAATTAAATTTTATTTTTTAATAATTGAATTCTAATAAAATGTTAATTCGATAATTGACTCTTCAGAGCATGTCGGAAGAAATATTTAAAGAGAATATAAGAGGTAGTATTCAGACACCGCCAAATGTATTAGTGACAAACATGTCATTACAAGAGGAGCCAAATAACGTTTGTACGTCGACGCCAAAATCCCGAGATACAAATGATCGACTTTCGATGAGAACAGAATCACCAATGGGCGATAAATACGGAGACAACAGCCTAAGCAAAGTCAAATTATTACCGGATGTTGATGCGGTAAATAAAAATTACTACTATTTTATCTGTCTTTTATCAGTGTTATGATTTAAAAACTAATATTTTATTTATTATGTTATAGAATTGTGATAAGGAGAATGGCGACGAAAAATTGATTATCAACAAAAGACAGTTCAAACGAATTGCGCGACTTAGCCAGGCTAATCGAAAAGTACTGGGCTCATCGAATTAATTGTTTTTCATCAATTATATATTTTCTAAATGCATATATGAGCTCAAATTACATACTTTTATTGCTTAATTTTTATTATTATTGTATATTAGCCGAGAGTTGAGTGTAACCCCTTCAACATTTATCTGTTATTCGCAAACGAAAACAGATAATGATGCATGTTTTTTTACGTTATATAAAATATGAATATATTT
Organism: Psix sp. ZL-2020; assembly: GCA_022817045.1. Lineage (NCBI taxonomy): Eukaryota > Metazoa > Arthropoda > Insecta > Hymenoptera > Scelionidae > Psix > Psix sp. ZL-2020. Next base: position 1,544 of record JABFQD010004774.1, read on the forward strand.
AAGTATATGTACTTCAATTTAATTTCAGTACGTTGATACATCATTTTATCTACACATAAAACAAAAAAACGAACAAAATATCAATCATAATAAAAAGGACATTTAAGTTTCCGAGGATAGAATTATTTGGATAAATTATATTCTTTATCATTCATACAGACAAAAATGTATGAAAGAAATGTATAAACAGTATGTATGTGAAATCAACTAATTTGATTTTAACACCAACCGTAAAAATGATCTTTATTCCAAATCACCCTCAAGCAAAAATACAGTGTATACATATTAATGATGATATAACAATGGATTGATTTATTTTTTATTTTCCACTGCTTTAATAATCGCTGGTTTTATTAATCCTATACGACGAAAATATCTGACCATTATTGGAGCAAACGCTATGGTTATGGATAACCTGACTGGAGCAAACAGTTTGTGAACTCCGTATGCCACCAGGAAAGTCGAAGAACTGAGCATAGCATCATTCACTTTTTTATTACTTTCTGAAGAAAATAAATTTACAATTGCTGACATGTCCAATCCACTGAAAATCAAGATTTTGTAATTGTTTAAAACAATTTTTGTTAATAAAAAAATTGCACCATTATATATTTGTATCTAACAACTTGAAAAATGTAAACAATTGATTATATTTATTTAATAACTGCAAATTATTGATTAAAGATATCATTCATAAAAAACAAATTGAGCATGTATTTTTAACCAAAAGTAAGAAGGAAAGACATTTAGCTGTTAGATAATAATTTTTCGTTCTTTTAATCTGATAAGTTTAAAAAGAAAATTTCTATATATTTTTAATTATGGAATAGTTATTTGTCAAACTATGAAATTTTATATTGTCCAAGTTATTGATGAAATATTAAAATTTAAAGAACAATTGACTCTTATAAGGTTCAATTTTATAATTATTATATCTGTGGCTTGAAGGAAAAACCAGATAACTCCATTATTCATAAATTTGAGATATTAACATTTTAAATTTTTCAAAATCAATTTGGAATAATTATAATAATAAAGTTTTTGAAAAAAATTTTTATGGCAATATATTCAGATCGATGAGACAAATTTTCCACAGCACGTATAAAAATATGACAAATGTTAAATAAAATATAAAATGGAGTTTTTTTTTTTCTGGTTTTTCTTTTTTCTAAATTCATAAAGGTTTTAAGTGATGTGTCAAAAAAAACAATTTTTTATCAATAACATCATGAAAAATATTTTGCTCTTTTGAAGTTTTTCAATTTACAATATTTTTAATATCATCAAATCTTTTATTGGATTTTTTAAATTCATATAACTATTATTTAAAAATTTTGTTGGAAAAATTTTCTAATATTTCAATTTTTGTAATACTTTCGGAAAAGTTTTAATGAACTCACGATCCCAAAATTTCATATTTTAAAATTTTGTCAGTTTTTATCAAAATTTCCAAAGTTTTCAAAGTTATAACATTTTTCCTGTAATTATACAATTTTTTGATTTTTTGAACAAAAAGAAAATCATCTCGAATATCTTTCTTGCAAAAGGAGCCAGATTACAGAGAATTATAAATTATCATAATTTTTATATCCACTTTTAAATTATTAGTGTAATTATTTAATTGAATGTAAATTATTTTTAGCACTTAAATCATTATGATTAAATTATCAAATGTTTTACATTAGTATAAATATTTCTGTAAATTCAAAGTTGATAAAAAAATAATTTTGTTGTTCACAATTAATAGTTTTTTTTAATAATAACTTTATCTGTAATCATACTGTACACAAACCGTAATTCTTTATATTTTTTCAGTTTTTTATGACAATATAAGAATTTTAACACTATCTTGATGGAGTTACCTGGTTTTTCCATACTAAATAGCAAATTTCATTATTTTGGCACTATAAATATCTCGAATATACTATTGAAATCCCTAATTTTCATGTTGTCAGATGAAAGTATAGAGAAAAACAATGCCAAATATACAAAAAACTAAAAAATATTTTTTCGAGTTACTTGGTTTTTATTTCAAGCCACAAATATATATGCATGAATTATTAAATATTAAATAAATGATTACTAATAGTAACACGTCATTAGATGGTGACAAATATAATTATTTACTTTTTTCTAAAAGATAAACAAAAGCAGTAAATTTAACATTTCTTAAATATATATAGTTAGAGATTTTCGTTATTTTAATTAAACATTGTAAGATCTTTCAATTATTGATATATAATTTGTACTTAAGTGTTTAAATGAACTTTATGTTTAAAAATTGTACAAGTTTGTCCAAACATATTTAAAAATGTACCTTGAAACTAAAGCGTAGAAAATTCCAAGTGATATTAAAGATATGATAATGTGGAAAATGATTATTGTTTTACCATAATCTTTAACTAAAATTTTCATTTTTTCTTTCTTATCCATGTTCTTCCATGCTTCATTAGCTTTAATTTTTAATTCTCTGTCTGCTGTAAATTGTGTTTTTGCCTGACATAAATTAATAGAGCTGCCGTTAGAGAAACTTCGAATTGGATGAATAGTTATCTTTAAATGATCTAAAAATAATGCCTTAGATGTGAATATTTCATATCATCAATTTTGTTCAAATTTTCAGTCTGTGTAAATATTTAGCAATTTACCTCTTCCAATGAAATGTTTTGACAAGTCAAAACATCTCCGTCGTAACAATGATAAAGACATGGAAAATTTTTTCTACAATTCTGCAAATTGAAATCTCTCAATAATCCTCTTCTCGTAAAGTTAATATTTTGCGCGACTAATAAATAATTTTTTACGTAAGCCAAAACTCATTAGTTTGTCTTATTATTATTTTGTTAGTTCTCAAGTAGTCTTTGAGGTTATGTTTATAAAAATTCTCGTCATTCTGCAGTCTTCAGTAGCGCTTTGATCTCTGAACGTAGCTTTTATTAAAATTAAATGGAAGGTACGTTTAGATATTAGCGGGAGAAAGGAAAAGTTAATGGAGTTGCGCGACACTGGCGCTGGCGGAGCCAGTGTTTTGTGTTTCAGCGGTGATGTTGCTGTTACATTCGTTGATTTCTGTAGCTGTTTCGAGTTTTCCTACACAGCGTAGACCTCTGTTCCGATGGATAAGATTACTGACAGATTTTTTGGTATAAGTAAGCAAATTAGTAGTGCAGGAATATAGCAGCGTACCAGCGAATTGGCTTAACTACAGATTAAATCTGACAAACCGTTTCGTATCCAGTGAAACAAAGTGCGTTGAAAATCGAATGCTATAAGCAGCGAAACGAGCAACCAAAATGTTAAACCAAGCTGTCGTTGAGGCCTTGTACTCGGCAACTTACATCGAAAATTATCTTGATTGCGTCGAAAATTTGCCGAACGATCTCCAGAGGTATATTACGAGACTTAGGGAACTTGACGCCACATGTCAAAGTAAGTATTATTTGCCCCTTGTATGTTTGTTTACTTCACAGCTTGTTTATCAGTAATTGAAAAAAAGTGGTTTGTAATTTATTTTTCATCATAATAGATTAATAAAATGTGTTTTTACGATCTATTAATTTATTCAAAGCATTTCAGTTATTTAAGGTTATTTGTACACATTCAAATATCAGGTTTAGTTTATAACGTACATTGATGTTAAATAATTTTGAACTCTGTAGGTTTTCAGTATAAAAGGAGTCAATTTGTATTTTAGTTTTATGAATGAAAAATGTAATTAATAAATAGTCTTTATGTCTTTATTTATAATAATTTATTTCATGTTTTTCAGCATATTTAAGAGAGGTAGATCAGCAGCAAGAGGTTTTAAAAAATGATGTTGATTACAATATAAGAAGAAGGTCACTAGCAAGAGTTCAACAAGCTTTGATAGCTGCTCAGGAAATTGGCGATGAGAAGCTGCAAATTGTACAACAAGTTCAAGATTTAATTGAAAATAAAACACGTCAGTTAGATGTAGACTTCAGCAATTTAGGTATGTTAAGATGTTTGTAGAAATTATTAATACATTGCTACAATTATTTATAAATCTGTGGCTCCTAGCAATAACTTCCAGTGTAAAAAATAGCCTGATGTATTTAAATAGATAAAAATAATACTATTTAATTTTGAATTTCATAGAAAAATGTATATATTATCTCGATTGAAAAGGTGCTATTAAACTAACGTTATAAAAATTTTTGGCACTTACCTGATTATTATTATAAGTCACAGAAATAATATTTTGTAAAGATTTGAAACCAAATTTAAAACAACTAATTATATAAATCTGTGGTATTACTTCAAAATATCTTAATTGTTTACCAAATTTTGTTGCGGAATATTAAAAAAAAGAATTGTTTTATACAAAACTTTAAAAATGAATATTTTATAAATATTTATTGTTAACTAGTGTTATGCTGTTAGATTTATCTTACTTGAAAAAGTTGTATATTACATATGTTATTATAAATGTTATTTTTTTATTTTCGTTGACTATTAAAAAATTTATCAATGTTGAATTCGTTATTGATGATATTCATTTAAAATTCAAGTAAAAATATTAAAGAATACAATAATTCTCAAATTAATATTTTGCGACGTACTTATTTTTTACAAAATATTTTAAATTATTTTCACAATAGATTTTTAAAATAGATTTAAACATAATTTTATACAAAATGATGTTATAAATTATATATGTGCAAAATATAATAAAAAATTTTCAATAATGAAAGAAATATTTAGTTTTTTTTATTCATTTATATTTTATTCAATAGCCGAACACTCGATTCATATAATTTATAAAGCAATATGCCAATTACGAATCATTATTTACATTAAATTAATATTAATAGATAAAAATAGAATAAATGACGAATTCTTTGTATGAAAAATTAATTAACTACAAAATATTCTATAATTTTAATTAAATTTAGTTATCATTTTAATCAATCATTATTTCTTATTTTCATACATTTTTTATGATTGAAATAAATTAAGTGTAGTAAATAATTAGAAAAACTGGATCTTTTTTAATTAAAAATAATTTTTTATTATTATCGATTTATAGCTATAAAATTTATGATTTCAAACTTTCTAGATTTTGGTAAAGAACAAGAAAGCGGTGATGTATCCCGCGATGCGGGTTCAAATGCAAACATAAATGCATCTGGCAATACTAATAACTCGGACACTCGTCAAACTAAAAGGGCGAGAAGAACAAGGATGGAATCTTTAGTCGAGTCCGCTCACGCAATGGACATGATTGTAATGTCAGAATCACGCTCTAGTAATATTTCAAATAGCACAAATGGCAACCAAAAGAAAAACACCAACGCAAATAGTGGGAAAAAGAAGAAGAGAAAAGCTCGACAAGGCAACCAGCAGAATCAACATCGAGAAGATACTCCACCACCACAGGAAGACGATCTGGCAATCGATCCTGACGAACCCACGTATTGTCTTTGCGATCAAATATCTTATGGTGAAATGATTCTCTGTGATAATGATCTTTGTCCGATCGAATGGTTCCACTTCTCCTGTGTGTCTCTCAGCACCAAACCAAAAGGCAAATGGTTTTGCCCTAAGTGTCGTGGTGATCGACCTAACGTCATGAAGCCAAAAGCACAATTTCTAAAAGAACTCGAGAGATACAACAAAGAGAAAGAAGAAAAATCTTAGTAGAAGGCGAAACCGCCAATCTTGGGATAATTTTGAATTATAATTGCAAGACTTTTATATGTGCGTATATTGGAGGAGAGCTAATTAAATACAAAATTTACGACGTAATTTCAATTAACGAATTGTGTCAGATTCAAACCTTTTATATATGAAAAGTCATCCAGACTTTTTTTAGAATATATTGAATAACTTTTTGTTACCACTATTTATTTTCACTTCGTAATTTTAATGTGATATCGAACAAATTGTAATGCAATAATTGCGTAATAAAATATTAGTTAGTCACAACATTTCAATTCCGTTTTTTTGTTCTCATTTCGAAAATTATTTAAATAATGCCCTCTTATTATAATTGTATTTGATAAGCTCTGCCTTCTTGAATATTTTTATTATATAGACAAAGTAAAACAAAAAATTCATTTGTTATTATATTAAAGTACATTAGTCGTAAGCGTACGTCAAATTTATGAATGCTTTTTTGAGTTAAGATCGTTTTAAAGAATGCAAGCGCAAGTTAATTTGAAATTTCTAAGGAGATTTACTGATTGTGTACATATATTTTCAATGAATTTAGTTACGTTTTGTATGATATTGTACAAATTTAGAAAAATGACGAGTGAATTTATTCATCGGCGAGTATAACTCAAGAACTGATTATCTTTCAATCTTCTCAGTGCAATTAAAAACATTGTGTCAAATATTTGAGAATATTAATTCTTACTTTATTAATGATTTTCATTGCAAATATACAGAACTGATGGAGTGTTTTTACAATTAAAATATAAACGAACACTATGTTGAGACTCATATTGTTTTTTTTTCTTTTCACTTTTTAACAATCTCTTCGAACTCATTAGAAGATTTTATCGCGTAATGAATATTTTTAATAGAAAAACTAATTGCGTTTCATATTATTTCAGTAAAAAACAAACCAATTGTCACGCAAACCTCCAAACATATTTTTTATGTTTAAACGTACATGTGTATAATTCATAAACTTTTCATTGTATTTTGTCAAGAAATTTCAATTAGCTTAATCAAATTTTAGCCGACTTAATCTTTAAGCATGTATATTTTTCATTGTACATATTACAATAAGTCAACTATAAAATAAAACAATTTCTAATAAAAAAAATCGTCTTTATTAGCATCTCCAATAAAGCATCAAAACAAATTATATAAATTAGTTACAAAAACAATGACATTCCGTCAATTTCATATTTTCCATTCACAAAGTTTTATTTACTTGAACGTCTCCATAGTTACAACAAAATTCATATATTAAAATGAATAATTTTACTTGAGTTCCAATCGCAGTAGCTCATCGAATAAACCTGCCTTTTCTTTACTTTATAAACCATGGTTCAAACGGAAATATTCCATTGCATTAGGCACTCTTTATCCAAAAGAACTTTATTTTCAATTGAATATTCGAATTGAACTGTTGTCACGTTGCACTTTTGCAGCTTCTTCTACTCATAAGCTGATAACGCTAATGCCGGAAGTAAATGTCGAATTTCGATTGACGGCTCTCCATAAAGAGTGTATTTTAGCTAGGACTGTACACCATGTGCCGGCATACCAACTGCAATGGAAATTTCCATTGGGCGGTCGCTCGACAGCCGATGTCTTAAACGGCGCGACCGCACCTAAAAAACCAGACTGCGTCCGCCAAACGACTATACTTAAGGCCATTCTTACACCGACCCAGCTTGTTATATAAGCCGGTTAGCCCAGCTTACGCGTGTTCGTCTTTATGTTACTTTCGTTCCCTCCTCTATTCAATGACTTTCTCTCTTTTTCCAGTTTCTCTGCATCTTGCACCGAGGACCGATATTTATCGGAGACAAAAAAGAATTAGAACACATTCGGCTCCGGCCTTCGATAAGTTTTTATTGTCATTAAGATGATCTTGTTTCTAGGAGTGCAGTTCTTCCACTGGAAGTTGGGCGATAATTAACTGCCGAAAAAAACAAACATCCGATTATACGAATCCATAATTTTGATAAGGCTCTGCTCTGGCTTATAATAGGATGCCAGAGCAGAGCGGTCAAACCACTTTCGACGAATAGTAAGTAGCCTAATCCAATCAGGTGGATGACTTATTTGCATTGGTTTCTGTGACGCTGCAATTAATCTGCCAATCAAATCAATTTAGGGTTCCGATTGAAATGTGGCATGATCTTTCGAATTCAATTTTTCAGCGACAATTGAATGAATTGGTCCGTCGCAAAAGTACGATCAATGTTCAAAGGTCGATACTTGGGGCAAGTAGTCCAGATTAGAGATGAACATAGTCTGCGCCTGCTGCGAAAAAAGAACAAAAGTAGTATGACGAATGAATTGTGCTATTGGGAAGACATAAACAAATTGAGAACATAAAAGTTGACCTAACATTTACTGAAGAATAAAAAGGGTGTCGTTATTGTTGCCAAAAGCACGTGTTGATCAGAGAGGAGTGGAAAAACGTCATCGGACATTGGAGGTCACGAGAAAGTCTGGCGACATTAGGTCTGGGTCGCGAATACATCGATTCTCACTGGATAACGTAATATTTATTAGGGAATCTGGGCTGCATTGTGGGCGAGATAATGCATACTCTTTTCAAAGTATCTTCCATTGTCTTCATTTTTGTTCCGCGCAAAAATTACTAACTTCTTTTTCGAGAAACAGCACAATCAATTTAATTTAGTTATCACTAATTTATAACATATAGTTTCATCGTTTGTTAGTTAAATAAAAATAACATAGACTATATGGATTGTTCATTATAAGATAATGTTAATTTAGAAATATTGACCGAACGATGTTTTCAATTTTCGTTGTGTGGACACACATCTTAATCTTAAAAGAAAATATCATCTTAATCTTAATCTTAAAAGACAATCGAAGTAAAAGAGTAAAAATGAATTGAATTGAAATACGTTTTTTATTAAAAAATGAGCTTTTTTGATTCACAAAATGCATATCTCATTATTCGAAATAAACAAAGAAGCCTTTCTGATTTGCTTTTAAAAATAAATAATGTACAGTTATTTTTGTTTGGAAAACTGATTGCAAATTTCATTCTTTGCATAATTTTCATTGTGATATCAAGGGATTGTAAGAGTTATCAGATTATAAATTTACAGGTCAAACATGTTAAATGAACAATGATGGTAGTCGTTGTAATGATAAATAATAGAAGTGATAACGAAATTTATTGTGATAACTTAATCTTAGACTCATTTGTTTTAAAAATATATTTTTTGATGGGTTCAACACCACGATCAAATTATCGATTGATTGAACTGTGTAATATTTTAAATATTAGCATAAGTTTATATCATTTGTAGCTTAAATATTAGCATAAGAACCAAAAATAAAATTGTTTAAATATTTTTTAAAATTGTACACTTTAGCTGCTCTAATGTCTAAACTGTCATAACAAGTGGAAATAAGAGTGATAAAAAACAGTGCAGTTATTAGATTGCACAAATAGATGATTAAATCGCCGTCTTTCTTTATGGAAAGTTTGGCTGAGGCATTTATAGTCTCTTAAAATGTATATCTATGCTTTATGGGATCGTTACATGAGTCATTAATAATAATCATTCAGCCTAACATCAGGCTACCCGTTGTACATTCTCGTATGTGCGTCGATAATACTTAGAATGCGTTGACATGTTAAAAAATATAATTAGTTGTCATTATGTTAATGTTGAAAACATTTTCTAATTCTAACTTTACGGCGATTTTTATCACGTTCCAAAAAAATGAAAACTTTTACTTAAACATTAATTTATAAAAATATATAGTAGGTTTGATCTCGTAAACATATCCTGTTTAAAGCCATTTTTAGGTTTAACTTTATAGCTTAGATAGAATCTTTCATGGCAACCTGTTTAGAACTTAGATTTGTATATAGTTCGGTATTTGATGAACACGCATCCAAGAAAGAAATTTTCCATTTATAGTATCATGTGCATGATTTCTGGTTGTATAATATAGTCGTTTACGTCAGTTTAAATATTAAATAGTATTTATATTTAATAATGCTTTCTGCTTTCATTTAAACGTAATTTAAACGTTTTCTGAATTTCTACTTATACACTTATAATTTATGTTTGTGTTACATCAATTAACTTACATATATAATAAACAATATAAATTTAATATATAATATAAATATATATAAAATATATATTTAAATAAA
>JABFQD010004775.1:0-11398 GCA_022817045.1 Psix sp. ZL-2020
TATATGATTTGTGTTATAAATTATCTTTCATGTAAATTATATGTACGTTTAAATATACTTTTTATACACGTATACAATAATATTTAACAATAAATACATTTATTCTAGAAAAAAATTTAGTTTTAAGATGTATCATAAGATACATTTTGTTTTAAATCAAAAATGAATACTGAATAACAAACAAGGGTTTTGAATTAGATCAACATTAAAATTTTTGAAAAAGCACAATTTTGTACAACCTGTTGTACAAAAAGTCAAAGAATTTAATTTCGAATCTACAATCTTTTTCATTTTAACAGGATAAAACAACTTTTAGAACTATTTGAAAAATGCAATTCTTCCAATGCACTGTGCAATGTTGCTGGTAGTTGTACTGGAGGAGGACATACATTGATTGATGATTCAAATAACACAATTTTTAGCAAAGCTTAGAAATTTATAGAACTATTTCATACAATTGTAGTTTCCGTTTATTTATTTGAAAAATGAATAAATTGTTATAACCATATGTAGAATATTCGTAATTGACTTCATATTCTTTATATGGTTATTCCCAAAATCCGATTTACATCTCTGCTTAAGAAGTTTTTCATTTTCAATAAAATTGTTTAAAGGAACTGAAAAATAATTTAAATGTAGCAATCTTTAATTCCGTAACAATAATTTCCTTAATGGTAGAAGCAGGATACATTTATTCCGCAAAAACATGACTTGGGATAACGTTTTGTAAGTTGGCACTCGGTAGATAAGGTCTCTTCTATCCTATGGGATTCGCGCGCGTAGAGAGGTTGAGGTAAAGAAGCACAAAGAGTAAGGCGCGCAAAAGAAAGTAAGCCGAGATAACGACTATCGACGTTGTGAAAAAGACATAATGGTCTTAACCATCGACGCTTGTCCAAATGCTGACTTACTTTATTGCTACAGCGAAACGCCTGAACGATTCGGAGGCAATGTGGCTATCGCGCACCGGAATTCCTGTTCTCAGAAAAACGAATCTCCCCTTAACTAAGACGCACTCCATTACACTCATAAGTTTTACATTTTAACTTGCCGATTTTCACAGACTAATGACATTTTCGATGAAGAACATGATTGCACCACTAATCGCGCAATTCTCCAGCAAGATCTTTCATTTTAGAACTATTTTTTAAAATTTATCTTCACAGATAATATATTAATATGTGTTATATCTAATATAAGTTAAACGAATAACTTTATAGTATTATTCTTTTAGTTTACTATTTTATACAGATACACATTGAATTATTCATTTAAAAGAATTAAAAAAAATAGAAATTATTCGTACTCCAATTCTTTTAAATGTGAAACAATAAATTAGTAAAAGACATAATTTATAGTTAATACTAGATTTGATATCGAATGAATTATTCAAGTAAATTTAGTTTAATAATTTTTCGATTTCTTCTTGTCTTTAATTGTCATTAATTAATTTTGTTTTCAAACGTAATATAAAACTTTTGTTTATTTTATATTGTAAAACGTTGAATTATTGTTTAAAGTTATTTCAAACATACTATTCATAAACATCTTCTAAACTTAAATTTACTTTTGACAAAGTTTAAAAAAACATGGAGAAGAACTGAATGGAATCACAAATATATTATACTTTGCATATTGCATGTTATTTATTACTTACATATGTATTGTAATAAACAAGTTTCTCAAAGCTATAATGATCGGCTAAATTTAATCATTGATAGCTAATATCAATGTATTTGCGTAAAAAGTCATAGAAAATATTTTTATTTATAAGAAAACCTTTTATTAAAAGAAAAAAAGTTAAATGAAACATTTTAAAAAGATTTAAATAGTTTAATTAGTTTACTATAAAGTTTTGAACTTTATTACATTATATCAATTATTACCCTATCTGTTAATAATTTGTAAAATCATTCAATAAAAACGATATCTTGATAAATATTATAATTTCACTTGAAACATAATGAAAAATTGTAGTTTATTTATAATCATACTTATTCCGAATAAACAAAACAGAATGTAAAGTATGTTAAAAAATCGTATGTAAATAAAACGTTTATATTTTAAACTCTAAATGTAACGTCCTTCAAAAATATTTAAAAATAAATAATTGAGTATATACTTTCGGCTAGGGTTTATTAATGTCCCAGTAACGTTTGCATTGCCACCTTATTATAATTAACTTGATTCGATGTAAAATTTAGTAAAAAATAAATTAACATAACATATTATATAAACTATAGTCAGGATTATTAGTTAACTTAAAGTGGCAAAAAAGAGTGAATACCCGCGCGACGAAAGAAGTTAAAAACATTGAAATAGTATAACAAAGGACATCTCTGTAGCAAGATGAAAAAAGGTCATTCAAAATTTATCAAAGATTATAAAATACCACATAGTATATTTTTTCTAAATTTGTGCTAATAATTTTGTCGTACAGAGAAAAAGAGAAAGATTATATTTTTATACACTTTGCTATAACGAATGCGGTTGTCCTTTTCCACTTTTTCTCGGAAGACAACGTGATTAGAACGAAGTTTCCCACTGCTAATTTTACTCAGATGAGATTCTCCGAGTAAAGACATTCTATTTGAAATACGAGCGTGCAAATAAAACTTGTTCTACGTTTTCGATAAGTGGTCAGCAAGCAAGGTTCAATGCGTGGAATTGGAAACAGTGTAGATAGGCTTTGAAATAGACATGGTAAGTCAAAATCTGAGTAAAATATTAATCTACATCTTCATGTCTATTTTTTCACGAATTTATTTTGAGAATAAAGCGATCCATATACGTACCATTGGATGATTCGAAGCCCCCTCCCCCCCTTCTACCTGATATTACCGGTAAGTCAAAGTAACATTCTTTCTTCTGTCAGAACTTCAGATCGACTTTTACTTCCAATAGTGATGACTCTTTAGTGCTTAATTCATTTGCTATACTTTTAATACAAATTTAATACCAAATCAGAGATGACATAAACAGCATCATATGAAACCGTCCAATAGGCGCAAATGACACGTTTAACAGTTCTATCGATAATCAATATCAATGGACGCTTGGACGCCAGGGTATTCATAAATAAACTTCAAACTAGAGCTACATATAGTACTGTCGAGGTTATAAAACGGGCAAGCTGTTGTCGTCGACTATGTTAAGGTTCCCCAACGGTCGGCATGATTTTCTACAGTACCGTGATTTTTCTTGCTGCTTCATCGCTAACGTTTTATGTGTTCATCAAAATGCACCGTTGCGACTATTTGTACTTCCAAGCATCTAAGAGATGGCAGTAATCGAATATCATAGTTTCTAATTGGGAGAATAATTAACATCTTACCTTACCTACTAGTTATCAATACTATTTCGGTTTTATGATTGGCAAGTTCAGATCACTTGATGTTAACCAATGGCAGATCACCGAAATATTTTTGAGAGCAGCCTGTCTTCTTTCAGTAGTTTGCTGATAATGACTGTCAGTAAATCGCCAGCGAAGCCAATGACTTAAACTATTAATGGGATCAATAACTCAGGATTTCGTTATATATAATAATATATCAAATCTAAGTACAGATTCTCGTGGAACGCTTCCTGTAACTGTGTATTCTTTTAATTCCTCAATCGTATCATAAACTAGGACTCGGTTGAAATAACAGCTCGAAGAGAACAGCTACCTTTATTTTGCGTGATTCTTCTATAATATAACTCAACTTTTCACCGTTAAAGGCACTTTTGATGTGTAGTATACGGACAGCACAGAACTTTTTTGAGCTATACCACAAATTTTGCCGCACTATAGTTTACTGCATGCATGGTATCTACTGTACATAGAGCTTTCTAAACTCAAATGTATTTGCTTCAAGCCATAGGTCCCTTCAGTGTATCGTTCCAGTGAATCACATTTTTTTTGTACCTTGCCAACCGTATTCAAGATGCATATTATTCTAAATGATACGTACTCATGAAAAGGCTTGTCACTCTTAGTTTTCTTAACAAGAAGAACAAGATATTGTCTGTTCCATCTAATTATAATCCTTTACACAGAAATGTTTGGTAGACTTTGTTAAAGTTTTCCCATCGTAACTTGATTGCAGTCTTCAATACAACGTTTGGAATACCTTTTGGGGTAGGGGCTTTTACATTTCTAATTTTAAAATATTGAACTAAAATTTATTAGTTTAGCTATCAATATTCTGTCCCATGGATCGTCATCTAATTTTCTACAAAGTTTATTCCAGTTTTGCCTCTTGTTTGAATTTAAAGTCTTTACTAGTACTCTTCAGATGCTGACACACTCAAAATTTTATGTCCTGTTATTCAGATGAATTTTCAGAAGTTGATTTTATTTCTTTTTTAGTGGCGCTATTTTGTTATTCCACCAATATACCGATTTCTTGATCTGTTCTTTCTTATTGACACATTGTATGCTTTGTTTAGTGTTCCGATCTTAAAAATGTTATTCTGATGGTTTCTGTGGGTGAAATGTGCGACAGAAGTCAGAAAAAGGGCGATATAATACCAGAATTAACGCTCCCGCCTTGTCGCTTAACCCCTCGCAATTGCTTGAGATAATCCTCAGTTTGTGATGCGGCATCTGGATATAACATCCGCGGACAAAACAAAACGGACAAAACATGAAACAAACAATTTTGGTGTGAAATGAATGAAGGCAAAAAATATTGGACATAACAAATTGTTTCCATTGAATATTAAATAATTAAATTATTAATAATAATAATAATAATCCTATGATATTGTTATTACCTATGGCAGCAATATGTACAAATATTCGTCTCTCTGCTGTATCAGGGAGACAAATCGAAGATATTTGTTGGTAGGCTTCTTCGGAGCTTTACATCAATGCTGAAGGGAACCCAGTACCTGAATTATATAGAGGTCTACCCATGTTTGAGCCTTTCGCGGCCCAACATGGATGACAACGTGGAATATCTGTTTAGCGCAAAAGGCTAAAGGGGCCACCTCTACCCACTCTTCCATGGGGTCTCTTCAGAGCTATTGTTTACTTTCTTTGTATTCGATATCTTGGTTAAGAAGCAAAGCATTCTCCGCCTATGTTGATGGCATTTTTTGGTTTTTCCCATATTGTTGTCACGGCATGGTATGACGTACGAAATTGACGGGTACGTTTGGCAATGCCCTTATCGAGTGAGGAACGGATGACAAATTTATTTTTTGTAGGTGCAGTGTAACTCTCTGGGACGAATAACCATTCGGATAATTCCAGAGACCTCTCCTTGTGCCAAATCCTACCTCCACGTTCTAAAAGCTGATAATGTTTATGTGATGACTAACTTCAGTTTAATTACTGGCTTTTGAGATTTAGCCGTTTTTTATTCTCAAGGTTAGACCATCGCTGAAATTCGAAGCGTTGGCGTGTGCATGCGGTATTTTCTTTGTATGCATATTGTTTGCATATAGATGAAGATCCGTAACTAACATTGTTTAAGTAGTTAAAAATTTTGGGAATGGCTCGGATGACCCCTTGACATAATCGATATTATAATTGTGAAGTCGTCGCTTTTCTGTCTTAAGAAGACTTATGAATATATAACATCAAGTCAAACTGTGATATGACAAGATTTATAAAACAAATTGACTTCTAGGATTTTTCCTCTAAACATATGATCAAATAATTCCTTTGTTGTCATTTATATTCATTGTTATTAAAAAAAATGAAAATTGACAATTAGTTAAAGCTTAAACCGTACAGAAAATAACTTGAATATCATCGCATACAACCGTAAAGGTGTTTAACCAATACTAATATTTTGGGAAACAGAGTGAGTACGTCTTTTGTAAATTAATCACTTTTTTTAAATAATAATTTTTTGATTTTATCGATCGCTATATGATTATTGAATAATGAATGTATTTATTAGACGTTGTGTGATTCTGAACAACATATGCTGTCAAGCATTTCGGCTAAGTGATAAATCGAGTTGCCATTTTAGAGACTAATGCATAATGGGTAGACATACCCCATGAGTCAATGAAAATGTTCAAGTCTATAAAACCTCTAATCTTTAACGATGCGCCTAAAGGGTAGATTTTGGAATATAGAGCATAGTATGTAAAATTGAAAAACAACAATCCTCTGTTGCATTAGACACACTATACCAGAGCAGACTTCATACTGTGGATTTTAATAATGATGAAACGAGGAGAAAAGTAGAGCCAAGTGGAGATAGAAATAACAAATAACTGATCCAAACATGCTTGTCAAAGGAGTCTCTGAAGTGGCTGTTTCTTCTTTAGAATACCAATTGTAACAATGCATTTTGAACGTTTTTATAACTCTGTTATATTGCGAATTAGTTACCAAAAAATATTAATTATTGAAATTAATAATAATAATATTAATGATAGTATTAATTAATAATATTTTTGATATTTTGCATATTCGAGGTTGAGAAGACTGACCTTTCCTAATTTTTATTTAATTTTTAAGTAGACTTAATCTCAATTACTCTTTTTAGAGTGACACGGACGATATAAACGAATGACGAAATCGTACAGAAAATGAGATTCTGACATTTCAATATGTTGTTCAACATTGATGAAAAATCTTTTGACTTTTACAAGTGTTGAGTTGGAAGCGATTTCCAACTTTTATGAAGAATGGCCAACAATGCTGGCTATATTGATTACAATATTTAATTTAAAATTGTCTTCGAAGTTGTTAATTGTCCGGTCTCCTTTGAATTTACAATAGTAAAATGCAATCCATTAGGGGACATCTATCGAAAGTCGAGTTTACAATTTAGATATTGACTTCTGATATATCAAAACTGATTGGTGTATTGTATTGTCATAATGATTTAGAGTTGTGCTTTGAGTGTTGGGCAAGGAGATTTTCACTCTTTCGATAGCGTTGATACAGATTCGCGGTTCTCGGCTTTGTGGATTAAAAAAAGACAAATAATTGCTTCCTTTATGATAGGATTTTGAACTTAACACCCGTTGTTACTGACGATTACAAAGTCATCGCTGTATTCAGTTAGTGATTTTTCCGTCAATTCGTTTGTTCTCTGAGTTTACTATTATTAGCTGCTTTATTGACAGTTTAATTAAATTAAATATTGTTTACTTTTATAATTTTTTAGTTGTATTTTATTTTAGTTAATCAAAATGTTTTTTGTCAATTGAAACTATTTAGAATTTATTTTTAGTTATTTTTCGGATATTTCCTTCAATTCATTTGTGTTGATTTCAATTTCAATATTTAAAGTTAATAAAAAAATCGAATTTTATTTAAGAAACTTGAATTTCCGTTTACACAATATTATAATACTTAAAACTATAAGCTTATGATGGATAAATAATAATATATAAAAGATATTAGGACCAATTAAGATAATCGTTAATATTAGTCTACAGAGGTAGCTGAAGAAAAACACCACACAGGAAATTTAAATTATAATATTTAATATTAATCTCACCAATGTAAGTTCTTCAGGTGCAAAAACGACACAACTTATTTAACATAAAGGCTTTATGATCAAAATTGAAATATATATTCAGTATATTTACTTCTAAATGTTATAAGATGTGAATGCAATTTTTTTAAACATTACATGGTTCTAT
Source organism: Psix sp. ZL-2020 (assembly GCA_022817045.1). Taxonomy (NCBI): domain Eukaryota; kingdom Metazoa; phylum Arthropoda; class Insecta; order Hymenoptera; family Scelionidae; genus Psix; species Psix sp. ZL-2020. Next base: position 7,600 of record JABFQD010004775.1, read on the forward strand.
TACATTCTTTTATACGTTGAATGCGTTCGATATTGCAGATAATGCAATTCAATCAGTGTTATATCACCGGAAAAATAAAATCAACATATATGTTTTTATAATTAGATATTTTTTTATAAACCTAAAGTAAAATTAACTATAAATATATTAATGTTATTACATAACTATATCTGCACATAGAGAAGCTTTTTAACTATAAGTCTATTAACAGAAAGACTCAAATAAAATGTTGATGCTCTAGTGCTCCAACCAATTGAAGTGTATTATTAACAATTTGACCAAATTTCAGTGATGAAATTAAATGACGATAATCTCTAATGTATATATTAAGAAGTATATACTACGAAAATTAAAAGAAAAATTCGAAATAATAACAATATAAGAAATATTGTGACGCGTCTGATATTGACCACCGCTAGAGCAGTTCGTCACTGCTAATTTTTGCCGTTGGTTGGTCAATGCACTTGAGTCATCTCAGCGTGCATTTTAGAAACGAACCGCTGATATCGTCTCATATAGTATACATTGTAACATGGCAATGAAAAATATCAGGTTAAATTGGTTTTTAGGTCAACTACGTGACTACGAGAAAGGTAAAAAATCACAAGATAACCCAACTTTCCTACTCAGATTTATTAAAATAAATTACAAATATTATCTAACGCAAAAGAATTTGTTAAGACTAAACTTTAGAATTCGACATAGCTACAACAAAATTGTGGATCCCATAGGTCAAAAAATCTTGAAAAATAAACGCAAAAATCAAGCGCACAAAAAACGGTTGAACACGCCGTTCTTTAATAATAAGTGAGAAAGAGATAAAAGTATGACAGCTCACGTAAGCTGGGATAAATATATATATGTATTTGGGAAAAAACTTACAAATATACTATTTACTACATCAAATTATTTTTGTGTAATGAATTCCGATTTATCAGTTTTTAATACACTAAATAATTTATTTCAATCATAAATTATTTTTTCGAAATGATGCGTCAGACATTTATTTTATCTTGACGAAATTAAATCTCAAAAACAGCGTTACTAAATTATCTTGAGCACTTTAAATTCGAGTATGAATTTCGTATCATTAACTTGTCCTATCAATTCGTTGCTCTTATCTTCGAACATTCAGAGTCATAAACACGATGTATTTACTGAAATAAGTCTAAGCTTCCAAAGTACCTAATTATCTTCTTATCGGCGAAATAGTAACTTTAATATACCTCATCATTCTGCGTGAAAACTTTCAATAAATAACCTCATAATAACTGTCAAAATTATTAAGCTTAAATCTGAATTCTTTTTATCAAACCATTTTCAGTTATTCGCAGTGGTTGATGGAATTTATTCAGAACATGGTCACACTGCAGGATCTTTCACGCGATTGGCCAGCGATAGGCTTATCGTCGGAGGAGGTGCGGATCCCCGTTCTCTTCAGGGCGCTAAGGGAATCAACAACTTCGTCGGCTGTCTTCGAAAAGTAAGTAGGTTTGAACGTTGCATTTATCGACTGAATCCAATTGTGGCCTCAGAGAATAAAGGAAGCCTTATAAGAGCAAAAAACACTGGCAAAGTTACCGACGGAAAATAGTTTCATGCAATTTGCGACGTTGAAAAAGATGTTATTATTCACATGGACAATCATGTCGTATTTGTTAATATAATATACTAGCTAATGGAAAAAGCAGTTACCTAAGTCTTCGTCAAAATCAAACTTCATGAATATCTATTGAAGTAGGATCAATATTAACTACGAAGATATTTTTCAACTGAATTATTCATTAAGATGAATACCACGATAACAAAGTTATTCAACGGACGAAAAAGTATTTTAAAACATCATCTCATTTTCGAAATTAACTTTTCTGAACTGGGCGGCTTTATAAGATAATGACATTTTAATTCTTTCTGTATGATATCTGTTTTAGAGATTATAACAATCTCATAAAAATTCTGAAATTGTTTGTGATGATGTAATATTCTGCTAACCAGAGATTTAATGAATTAGTGTCTCTGTGGAAAATTCGTCTGTTAATGAAAAGTCTGTTTCAAGAAAGTTTGAAGTGAAATAAATCGTTCACCGAAATGTACCTTGGCGTGAATTTTAACATGAATATGTTTGAATTTCATTGAAACTACGTAAAGAAAACTGTTCAAACTATGAGTTGTTTCTAATCAGTTTCCCTTCTTATTTTAACGTTAATACAAGCTAAATATATGTAAAAAATACAGTCGAAAAAACATTGATAAACAATAAAATAAAACAACCAGACCATGTTGACTGTAAATATTAATTGGACTTTTTTATTCTATATCGTTTCTGTTTAAAAAGTCTGCGTTGTTTCAATATCTGTTCTCTATACTTAACCAAACATGTTAAATGACATTGGTTTAACAAAACAGCTAACATTAAAAAAAACATTGTACAATATTGTATCAACAATTTTGAACCAAAGTCGGCCAACGCCGAAAATTTAATCTTTTTCTACAATATTTCAAAACAAAAATTCTATAATAATCCGTTTATAACGTTGTCACAACGTCATAACGATTCTGTTTCTTAACATTGTTATATAGCATTATAACAAAATTGTGACTGTAATTATAGAAACATATATACAACATTGTCAATTAACAGTAGAATAAACGACATTATTTCAATGTTGGCATGCTTTACAAAGTTAAGAGCTATTAAATTTCTTTTTCAGATTATGTTCTTATATCGGCTTTATAAAATAATTGTTGAAAACTACCGCATAGCCTCTATTATTAATTGGGTATTGGTTATATAAAATGCAAAACAAATAAGTCGTTTCGGAAAGAAAATTCTTACCCGCTTGCATATCTTTTGTAATAAAAAAAACAACTTACTCATTTTACATGTATTATATGGAATCTTTTCTATAAAAAAGAAATTCTACATAATAAAATAACATTTATTGAAATTAAAATTGAAAACATTGAATTGATATTGCTCTGTTCGACTGGTTAAGACAAAGGGTAGTTCGTCGACACCAAGATAAGTAGAAACATAAAAAGATAAAGAAAATGATAGTGATGGTGACTAGTATATTACGCTAACACACTTCTCAGTTCAAATTTTCAAACCTATTTTATTATTTAATTAATATATTCATCAATATAAAACAGTTTTTTCATATTATTACAATCGAATTTCGGTACTATTTTAGAAATTTATATGAAATTTTGGTTTAAGTTATTAAATTTTCTTTATTTTTGCATTTTTCGTTAGATTTTACTCATCTTGAACAGTCACCCAACATGATTCCTAAAATTTTGCCGCAACCGCATGAGGGCAGCACATCATAGAATATTATGCTAATGTACAAAGGAAATTGATGAAGTGAAAAAATGATAGAGCTATAAAACTCAAATCATACAGATATTTTAGGTCGCTATTGAAAAATCTTAATTTAATTTTTCAAAATCCATAATGGGGGGCCGAAAATAGTAAAATGCACAATTTTAATTAAAATTCTGTACTGAGAAGTATTTTGAATCACTGGAAACGAATCAATATTCAGATTTTTAAAATAAAAAAATGGTGGAATAAACACATAATAGTCAATAAATAGTAATTTAATAAAAGGAAAAATCGATATTCCCAAAGAAAAGCAAAATTATATAGTTTTCAATATATTTGATATATTTAAACATATAAATAAAATTAAATATCCATTCTATGATATTTTCCTTGTTCATTGTTATAATTGAAATATACTTTTTTTATTTGAATGATATAAAATATAAATATGAAAATTACACACATATTATA
>JABFQD010004776.1:0-11396 GCA_022817045.1 Psix sp. ZL-2020
TAAAGTTGAAATTAAAAATTGAATATTTAGTTTTAATATGAATTTGAATGTTATGGATTCGAAACATATTTATTTCGAACGAGTTAGATTTCAATTTTCACAAAATCATTCAAAGCTTTAAATATTAAGACAAAATTATATCTTTAAAAATAATTGATCCTAAAATAAGGAGTTTGGCGATTTGAGGGTTATACTCAGAGTCAAAAGAACTATAATTTTGTACATTTATATTAAAGAAACGGATAATTATATGTTATTTTGACAAAATTAGGATAAATTATTAAATAATTGGAATGGGAAAGTTCAGATTTTGTAATGTAAATTATGTATTTATTTGATATTATTTTATATTTTTGTACATTTTATATTATAATTTAAAATTAAAGTAAAGTTTTACAAAGAAGATTTTATTTTTGTTTATTCGGAGTAAATAATTTTGATAATACAATATTATCCTTCGAAGAGCAAAATTATACACTGAATATTTTCAGAAAAATATTTAAACTCTGTTAAAGACGCATATGTAATTTAATCAAATTGGGCATCTTTATTTGTAGAATTTGGTCTTTTCAATTGTTCAATAGTTCTAATTAAGAGGTCATGGACAATCAATTTTGGATTTTTATATACGATTCAATTATTACTTTTATTAAATATTAATATCGTCTATTCGAGCATATATTGATCGGAATCACTGACACAAAGTTTCATCAAGAAATAATTGAGAATATTCCAAAGGTTACAGATCAAACGTATAATAAATAATTACAGGTATTTTCACTTAACTGCAGCATAAAATTTATTCATTTATTATTTTGCGAAATAATTGTAATTAAAATTACGAAAAAATAAAAAAGAACAACTAACTGTTTAGAATACAGAACTCACTACCAATTTTAATTTAAAAGAATTTTCTTCGGAAAGTCTTGTGAAAAATAATAATGAAAGAAAAAACACAAATGAATTAATTTTGCTCTGAATTGTTGCAAAGATTGTAAATATTTTGTAATAATGTAATTAATATATTATAATCAATAATTCACATTGACCAGAATGATTTGCTTTAAATCTATTTTTTGTTCTAAAGTCAAAATTGATAAAGATAAAAATGACTGAAATTTTGTTGAAACGTCAAATGGTTGTGTGAAATAACTGAAGTTGAAGGAAACGCATAAAATTGATCTCTGATTATAAGATGTTTAAATTGAACATAGTTATATACTTACGTTTGCAATGACCCTTGTATGCGACAGGGATGGCTCGTCCGGCGCGACAAGCTGCAAGTCGCAGGTGGCAGGCGCTTTTGTATGTATTGCCATCGGCCCCGCAAACGGGCCGCATGCCGGGTACCTGATGGGACGTCCGAGGGCACCTGCGGGCGCACTTGATGCAATGCGGGCTCAAGTTTTGGTCCAGCAAGCAGCTTCGCCCCTGGCCACAGCGTACCCGAGCACAAGAACCTGCTCGACACTTTATACGTTATTATTTGCGCTGTTAACCATTTCCTTAACGCTCTTTTCTTCCATTCACCGTTCATACACACGATTATCATTTGCATCGCTGCCCTCGGGAACCACAGACGCTCATTACACGTCCGACAATTTCCAACCTAGCAATTCTACCACGCTATTTTCACTTTTTTCTCCCTCCCATATTTTTTCCGCGCTTTTCAAGTGAACGGATCAATTATATGTGAATTAAGTTTCCTTTCAAATTTGTACTCAGCTAGAATGATTAAAACGAGATTTAACTGGAGATCGTATTCGAATGGATTAGACGGTGTCAATATTTAGTCAGACGAGATGGATCTGCGACTGACGAAATCGTTGCCATTTTTACGCCGTTATTTTTCAGGCTAACAGTATCGTTTACGCGGATCCTTGCAGCTCTTTTACGTTAATGAATTATGAAAGAGTAACATGATAGTCAGTATGAAATCATCCAGTGAGTTAACTCAAATCGAAAATAACATGTTCAGCATGAGAAATCTGGATGAAGTCATTGAAATGGCGACGTTTTGTTCGGACATTCCGTTTTGTTTATTTTATTGTCTCATTTGTTAATTTATTTTGCGAATACAAATTATGCGGAGTCTGCTTTTCTCCCGGACGTATTTATCCAGAGTTCGGTATCGGTTTACGTTGTTTGCGTCGTGCGATTTAACGATTGCGAAGGGCGCCGGGAAAAAAGAAGGAGAAAAAGAGATGAAAAAAGATGACGTTAATCGGCCTGTCTGTAATAGGGATATTAGATTTCGATTGTCACAAACACCGCCGCAGGATATGTCACATAGCGTTATCCGATCATTTCCACGCTCAAGATACTCGAGGTATTTTGATCGCACCAACTTAAATCGCACTTTTGTCTATGTATTTGAGAATCCTTACATATACACAAATATAAATATATTTGGGCTAGAATAATAAAATACGAAAACTCACTCTGACAATGGCCGTTGTAAGCAACTGCAAGATCGTGACTTCCTTTCTTGCAAGCCCGTTTCTTGAGTCTACAAATATTCCTGTAACTTCGACCATCCGTGCCGCAAACGGGTCCGCTACCCTTAGGCGCCTTGCACTCTGGACTGCAGACACACCTTGGCCTACCTTTTCGAACCACACATTTTTTCCCTTCGCCACAGTAAACACTCGCGCAATTTTCTGCAACGCAATTCCAGTGCGAATTAAACCTTTGATACGTGCATTTTCACATCCAATTACTTTTGCATTATATATCTACGGAGAAAGAAGGAAAATTGTTGCTACGACTTTTTTCCCAATTACCTTTTGCACGATGCTGAGGAATACTACGATAATGCAAAATGGCGATAAATTATTCATATATATGTGATTTGTATATTGAAATTTATGTCGAGAAAATATATCGTACTTAGAAAACGATATTTTTCATTTACGTTTTATTTATAAAAACGTAAGTTAAGTGAAAGTTAAAAAGATAAATGGAAAAGTATTTTATACAAATAACTATTGAAACATATGTAGAATTATTATCGTTAGTAAGTATATAGTTTGCTGATGGATAAAAAAAGTTATTCAAATATTAATTCTTTATTTAAAGTCAATATGGAACTTTCAATATTTAGTATTTGTTTTGGTTTCTAGCTGAATATGGCTGGGAATGAATTGGTCAGGAGTCCTGGGAAAAACTACATATTGTATGGCTTACGTCTGCAAGGTCGACATTCGATTCCGCCCCCTAGAACCCGCCAAAAGAATAGGCTTCCACTGTCCAATTCCTGCTCCGAATAAGCTGTTGTAGCCGAGTGAGAGGCACAGCAATCGTGTTGCGTAACACCTCGTGCTAATAGTTCTTTGCAACGGCCGTTTATGCTTATGGATGACCAGCACATGCCACCTGAAAACCAAACGACGCTCATTTTATCTTATGTTCCATATACATTTTCCATTTTCATTCAAAATACATGAAGTCCTACATTAATTAAGTTTCTCATCCACACTGCCTAGCAATTGAACAATATCAAATTCAGTAAGAATTAAAATAGCTGCAAGTGTGAAAATCAATATTGTTTTCCTTCAAGAAGATGGTTTAACTAATAATGAAAATGGAAATTCTTAAGGATATCAACTAATTCGTTGAAAACATATGTATAATCCAATTAGCAAGGAATTTACGAAAAGAAGTAAAGTTTGAAAGAATTGAAAAACATGTAAAAATGAATTGCGACAAGTGTGAAAAGCTGAAAACATTTGTAACAAAAGAGAATCCTGCGTGTCGATAATACTTAATATCATGGCAACCGTCGAGTGCCCACAGCGAGAGTTCTGATTTCGTGCGACGTGCACAGCGGCGCCGTCGTAGGTATTCGCAAAGCACATTTTAATAGCACGACGATTAAAATAAGATCAGTGGGCCGATTCATGAAACTGCCAAAGGCTACACATATAATGTGTCGCTCGCGGCTGCTTCGCATAGATCGCACCCACTGAGATAAACCAAACCTTTATGTATCAATTTTCGTTTGTTCATTTTTGTTCTTAAGTTAAAACGAAATTTCAATAGCTTGTATTATCTTGATTTTTGAGAAAATGTACGCATGTTAATTTAAAAAACAAAAACATCCATCTTTAGTATGAAATGTTATCAATATATCACAACATTGGTTAAAAATGTTTGCTTCAATTCTACAGACTTTTAAGGGCTCAATTGTAGTACGTAAAAAATTAGTTTATTATTTATGACGATTCTATCGATATTTATTTATTGTGATCATAAATTCATATTTAGATTTGATTTCAGAATGTAAACAAATACTGTATTTTTAGTGTATCTTTTTTAATATTGTAACATACTTACACTTTTGCCGAAATAACACAAACGCCATATACAAATTCATATTATTGTTTATCAATAGTTATATAATATTTATTTGAAATTGAATAAATTTGACGAATTGTGTATTCAACATAATTTTTCATTTAACTTGATTCAAAAATATTATTTTCTAGATGATCATTTTTGGCACAATTTCAGTAGAAAAAGAAACTTTTATTTAAACGTAACTGGATCGAAAAAAATTGATAGCAACTATTTATTTAAATAGATCAAATGTAAGCAATTTTGAAACGTAAATAGATTGCATTTTCTCGGAGAAAAATGGCTGTCGTAATTGTGTGAACAAACAGAAAAGTATTTAGAGATTTGTTAATTACATGTATAAGTATTGATGTGTCAATCTGCTCTTAAAGTAATGCCTACGAAGAAGGTTAAGAAAAAATATTCATGACGCGAAAAAAATGAGCAAGGTAAAATGGAAAAAGGATGAAGAACCGTAATGCATATAGGGGATAAATACTGTTGGGATGGCAAGTAAGTATTAACAAGTACTCGAGCGTATCGGCGATAGACTTTTTGCGTTTGCATGTCGTCGACACGTCTCGACCATTAGTATAAGCACAGTACTCGATAGCAAGTGCGTTTGCGCACTTGCTGGCTCGCTCGCGGCATCCGTCTACTCGAGCGCCGCGTCCAAGAATGCACGCTTCGTTACGCGCACCTGCACGAGAGTTCGGCAAACACGGCATACAATATTGCCAACTTGTACGCCGGCCGACGGGCCCGCCAGTCCCACCAGACGAGAGCGCGCGAGCCTCTTCTAGCTCATTAAGACCGTCTGGCTGAGCGAATTCTTCGGCCCAGAAGAATCTTACCACCAGACGCCCCATTTTTATTTGCTCGACGTCGCACGATCCGCATTAATCCTGGATAACAAATTATCTCCGAGGAAATTGTTTTACGCGCTTATGAGTTCTCGTTTATTATACCGCAGTCGGGCCCACCGACACACCGGGGACCATTTTGTTGCACGCCGGCATCGCTTTCGTGAGTTCTGCTTGTCTTCGCACCAGATCGCAATCATTTGTGAAACCATCTTTATGACTTTGCACTCACGAAAAGAATCTTACTCAGCAGTCCTACGATCAAAAAAAGTTGCTTTTATGTTGCTATTTCTTTCATTTGGTTTTTTGCTTTCAATTCGACTATTGCAGTAGTTGTAAATGCGATAATAAGGATATATTTAATTTTCTAACTTTTTTTTGAAATTTGAATTTGAAACACGATATTTTCAGAAAATTCATTTTATTATGGAAATTGTATTTCCCTATAGCTCCCGCTTGCTTGCAATTTGCTCTTCCTCTTGAACGCACCCTAAAGTTACAAAATTCTTGTCGAAACATGGCAAAGTTTCCATGTTTGACACTTTGCCATAATGATATATATATATATATATATATTAAGTTAACACATATTTCAACATTCAATCGCAAAATGTTTTGATTCATTGAAAATTTCTTCCTGAAGAATTTATAACACTTTATAACTCGCAGTTATAAAGTATAACTGTTAGTGTAAGTGTGAACATTAAATATTTATTGATTGTATAAGTCATGCATGGACCATATGATATATATATATATAATAAAAGTTATATGGAACTTGGAGAGATATATGTGGAACATGTATGCGACGTTCATATATTCCAGTTAAAATAGGCTTATTGATATTTTATTATATTATATATGATGCTTATATATGATATACATACAATGAGAAGTTAATTCAATTATTTTGATAAATTACAAAAATAAAAAGATAAAATGATACGAAGACTTCATATACGATTTTATTTGAAAAAAAAAAAAAAAAAAACATTAAAATACATTATTTAAATGAAGTTATTGCATAATTTGGAAGAAAATAAAATTTCCTGAAGTTTGAACTACAAGTGGATAAAGACAAGTTGAAAAATATAATAATGTCAGAAATTATATCAGTGTATAGTATAAAATATATATATCCATTTTATTAATATTATAAATGCAACTTTTATTTGTATGATGAAGGTCGTTTTTCATTATTTTTTTAATTCCCCAGCTTAATGAAAAAACATTTTTCTTGATACTTGATATTTATTTGTGGTTCAATTTGATACAATTTTATGATTGGTGCGAGTTTAAAGAACATGATTTTAACAAAAACGCGTTTACAATTTTTTACTTGGTTAATCAACTTTGTATATATTTTTTTGAAAAAAGACCTTGGAAATTATTCTGATGTTCATGATATACACAACCAGAAGAAATTTGATTAAAATAAATAAATTAAATTATTTCATGATTGTCAAAGAAAATTATTCATCGTATAATTTGTATTAGTTATTTATCTAATTTCATAAAAAAATGTTTAAAAAATATTACAATTTTCGTTAGTTTTGAAATAACTACTTGCTAACAACCGTATTGATAATTTTTCTCAAAGTTATACATATTTTTCAAGTGGTGAAAAATAAGTAAATGTTTTCCAGCCATTTATTTCAAAACAATAATTACGTCATTGTTATCTACGGTTAAACAGTTATATGGAAAATGATTTTTCGCAATCAGAATTATTTATTTGTACCAATTTGTATGATTCAATTAATCCTGTTTACGTTTTTATTTGTTTTATTATTAATCACACGAGAAAAGCTTATTACAGTAATAAGAATCACATAGAACGTTGAGCCAACTAGAGGCAACGAAAACAATTTAAATTTAAAGCTCGACAGATTTTATGCGATTTTTCATTCGCGTTAGCCTCGAATTATGTCATTAATTTAATAACACATGAATCGCGAGAGTATGCACCTTGTAATGATTAGGCGACGTTGAGTCGGTGCAAACGTAATGAAATAGTATAATCACGCCGGCTGTTTTGACATGTGAAACTGAGAACCGCTCAGCCGATTTTCACCGGCTCTCGTGATGGCAAAATAATACGTCTGCGCATGTTTCTAAGCAGACGTCGCATTAATATTCATCATGCGCGTTTATCGCGTTAAATCGACTTTTGAAATGTTTATCTTCGAGCTGGCCGACCAACACTTCCAACTAAAGAAAAGAGGCGTTGCTTTTCGACCGAGTCTTTCCAAAGCAAATCATGCGTTTTCACGCGATTCGCCTCCAGGGACATACACTACTGCGGCGATCGGACATTTTCTCGTGGCAAAAAGATTACTCGCGCACAATGTTTATCTATTGAGTGTAATAACAAAACGTTCAACGCCACTGATCTCGTCAATATAATGACACATTAAAATGTACAATTTTCTCATGAGAAATTGTCTTGTTATTCCAGCTTGGAAGTTTAGTTTTTCAACCAATTCATGGACTTGTTTTAGAAAAAATGATTTTTCATTTTATGCCCGCGCGAAGAAATGAAGATTTGAACGATATATGTATGTGAATTATAACAAGTGAACTGGAAAAAGATGTAGCAGTAGAAAAATCAAAGCTGTAGGGAAAAAAATGAAAAGCGAAGCGACGTCCTTGAATTACTATATTTGGATTCCGTATTTCCACATTCCATTCATGGTTTTACGTAGGCCAGGACCTTGTTCCACTTTTACCACGGCGCTAATCACTGTCATTTCTTTGCCAAGTTGATTTAATTAACCCGTCGGTTTCGCTAACGTTTCTATCCGAGATCTTACGCATCATACCGCGTTCGGATAATATGCTTGCCATCATTTTTTAATTGCCCATATACGTCATTAAAATTGGTATGGAGAAATGAAACGCTTAGACTGCATAAGTTAGTTGAAAAATATGTTGCTGTATGTTAATATTTTCAATTGACAGCAGACAATATGGAAACGATAAAAAAAGGTTATCAAGAATTGAAGTTAATTATACGAATAAAAAATATCACAGTATAATAAGTCGGCAAATATTAATGATTTTCGTCGAACAAGATCGTAATGGAAGATCACATAAAAATGTGTACACGCCGAGTAGTGCGCTTTCTTTTTCGATTGTCTTGCTATCAGATGATAGAGAGTCATATTCATAACAAGTTGGAGATTAGAGATAGCACTGGCCAACAAACCAAATCAAGATTATCATCACAATAATGTAGAGATTGACGACGGAGCGCGTGGATAAGAAGTTCATTGCGCATATAAAAGTAGCATAAATAATTCTGTGAGACTTTTTTTTTCGACGTTAAGTGCTTTTGCAACTAATTTCTAATCTAGTTTGCGTTTCGCATTATACTATTGAAGGTGACACGCAATTTCTCTTTCTTTGGATATTTGTTTGTTCTGCGTAAATAAACACATACATACATTTTAGAATTGTTTTTGAAGTGAGAATGATTAGCAGGTTCGTTTACTTCTGTTAAATACGATGTTCCAGCGGTTCGCAAACACATACGTCACTGACCTTCCGCAACATGTCCAACAAAAGCCACCACTGACAGCTGCTCCGTACGAAAATATCTAGTCGGTATTTTAAGCACAGGTGTATAAGATTAGACAGAAATACCGCTATATATTCTCACACTTTTTGTAGCTTCGTTTCATTCATTCAAAAAAGAAACAAAAAAGAGTCAATTGTTTGCAACGTTATAACAAATCGTGCAAAAAGTACGTCTGTAAACATTTATTTACGTCATTTTATAAATAAAATGTTAAAATTATTTTTCTTCCAAAATTGCCATTTGTAATATGTAATCACTTTTGTTAAATAATACAATACAATTTTGAATTGTCATTTATATTTATTCATTATTATATATATATATATATATATTGCAGATTGTTATACAAGAAATGGTACGTCATAAATTAATACAAAAATGTTAATTCAATTTCATAGTAAAAAAAAATTCTTGTATAATTTGTAATTCGATGTAGATTTATCGTGATATGTTATCTGAAATATAATTGCGTCTAAACTTGCCCCGAAGGGTTGTTACGTATACCGTAATATGCGCAGTAATGCGAATGTAAGTTGTTGTCCCCGTGGAATTACTCAGTATTTGAATTTGCTAAGATGGATATGTGCCTTCAAAGAAGAAAGCGGCAAAGAAGAAAGAAACTCGTTCAGGAAGTGGTCTTACGTCCATGAATGGTCGAATGAGATTGGAAATCCATGCACAAGGAATATAATGCACTGCATATGGTACATGTAATAAAAGAAATACAGATAATAAACACCATATGCTTGTAGCACTGATTCATCCAGCTTGTTTACCTGTTTATCTGATCAAAATTCAAAATAAACTTGTTTTTCATTAAAGATAATTTTTTAAATTATCCCAATGAACAAACAAGCAAAATAAAAAAACATAATAAAAAGTAAAAATCAATAATTGTTTTTTACAAATAATAAATATTTAAATCATTAGAAAATGTCTATCACGCATGTTTATCTTTTTATTTTGCAATGTATTAGAAAAAGGTTTGTTCTTTAAGAAATGGATGCGCAATGTTATGATGATACTTTCAAAAACTGTAATACGCAAGATTTTCAATTCCATGGTTCATTTTGTTGTTTTGTTTTCTTCAGCGGCACTTTTTCTTCTTCGTCGTTTCTTTTGAATGGCGGTGCGTGCCTTTATCGCGAATCGTCTAGACAGCTGTGATTGCAGTTTAGTCCAATTGGAATTGTACAATTCAAAGAAGGTCAGATGTCTGTCTCGAAAGTTTGGCGACTGTTTACGTGGAAAGTTTGACCTATATATCACGTCGCGCAAGCCATCCTAAGCCGATATACACATTTATTGTTCAAACGTCTTCAAGGCGAAATCCCAGTTTAGATACGATACAGAATGCGCATAAAGAATTGAATGCGAAGATTCAAAAGTAAAAAGTAAGAACAAATAAAATAAACAAAATGAGAAAATAAGGCGAAAAATGTTTTTCATGTTAGCAAAAGAACATAATAGCGCTCTTATGAATGAAAATAATGACAAACATTTCGCGATGGCAATATTAGAGGTGTTTTCTGATAGGCAGGCGATAAGATTGCAACGTCATTTATCACAATTGGGAAAAATGTCTCGCGCGAGTAATTCCCGGCGGTTGCGTTATCAGTATCTCTAGGATTTATGCAGATATTTCACTAGCTTTTATCACCGCGTTATTCATTAATAACTCATATGGTGACATTCTTGACTCCACACTCACACGTACAATCTTGCTATGTGCAGATCTGAAGATTATCATCTGGTGTCTTTCGACGGATTTCACGCGCGGCAAATGTTTGCGCGAAAATTTATTATACATTGAATGTCAAACGATACGAAATATTCATTCGTCTAATATCATGTATTTTTATCGATGAGAAATGAAATTAACAAAATATTGCAAATATTAATTAATTCTGAAATTTAAAGGTGTATAATCATGTTGGTTTACTCGTGAAGATTAATAATGGAAGATATGGCCGTGTTTTCAGTCTGGTAAAAATGATACGACTGATTTGAAAGTTTATTATTCCGTAGACAGGTGAAAACATTTTTTTTCAATTGAGCATCAAGTTATCACATTCTGAAAAAATAAAAAACTTCTTATTCGTTCACTTGTAGTTTATTTATGAGAAAGAAAAACTATACAAAATTGTTAGCAAAGTATGCCTTTTTATATTATATATTTTGAAATCTAGTTTTAAGTATACGAAGTAAAAATGATCGTTAAATTTTAATATTTGATTTTAAAGTTCTTGATTTCCAGATTTCAAATTGTTCTTTCACATAAGAAAAAATAGTTTGACAACGAAAGGCAGCTTATTGAAAAGTAAACATAAATGTGGAAAAATGCAGACAAAATGAGAAAAGCGACAGGATAGTATAATAAGAACCGCTTTTCTCCTCTGATGGGTATTGAGTGAGTGGTTTCAAATTTGTTCATTATCATCAGAAATCAACATAACTTATAATTTTAATTACTCGTTACTATAAGGATGAACACATAAGTTCAAATCTCAGCCAAAGAAGTTGTTATTTTTCATGCAGATATACTATATTTCAAAATTTAGATAAAAAAGCTTTCAGTAACATGACTTGAGAGAGAAAAAATGAAAATACTGTTGTAT
>JABFQD010004777.1:0-11396 GCA_022817045.1 Psix sp. ZL-2020
CATAATTTATTTGTCAAAACACATGAATCCTGATACAATTACAATGGTAATGTACAATTGTAATATTAATGTCTATCGATAATTACTAGCTGCTAACAAAAGTCATTGTACTTTTCCAATTTATTTTCTTGAGTATAAAACAATAATCTATATTTCATCAGACATCCAAGAAATTACCCAATAATTTTCCATTAATTTGACCAAACTTGACTATGGAATATAATCAAAATTACTACTTTAGATTCTATATATGATTCAAATAACTAAAAAAACTAATTTACATCATAAATTGTATTATTATTTGAACAACTTTATTTTCTTATGCTGCTTGTATATAAAAATAATATATGATCAAATATATGGAAAGTCATGAATATTTGACTTATATAATTTTATAAAAACATTTTTTATCCCTTTAAAGTATCAGCGGATCCAAGGAAGAAACGTTAAAATGAAGTACCCACAAATAAGACAAAAACAGTAAATTACAAAATTTATTTTGAACGGTTATACCACAATACTCCTACTGAAAAAACTATGTATATAAAACTGTTAATAAAAACCATATAGAAATAAATAGAAGTCTTCTATATAGATATATTTATACATATTTTAGAAGAATATGCATTTCCTTATAGAAATCAAAACTGCTCTAGATGTGTAATACAATGTTGGAAAAACATAAACAAGAACCGCGTAGATACTGATAGAACTAATTCTATCAATTTCCTATATAGAATCTTTCAACACGGAAAGATTATCAACATAATAAGAATAGAATAAAAATATTTTCGGAACACTTTTTATACACATAGCTTGTATTTGATATTTTACGTATGAAAATATATACTAATATAGTATTAAAACATATTACATCTGTTGCATATTTATAAATATACATATAAATTTATAAATAATTCTATATTCTTTTTTATAGAGCAGTGACCCATGAGCATGTCTTCACATATATGACTTATTGGCATTTATGCTTCATATATAACGTCATTTTTATTAGCGTATAAATGACATCATGTGTCAATACGATATAATAAGGTATTATATAAAGACATCTGTGAAGCTATTTACTGATAATAGTATCAGACTCTGTGGCACAAACTTGAATATTACTCAGTCTCAGTCTTAGTTCATTATAGCTCGAATGATCGAATGTTACGTATACATAAATTTATTAATATATCCATCTAAAAACGTTGACAATTGGTTATAGAATTCTAGCACAAATCATTTGTTCACAAAATGCATTTGATTCGAGCCGAAGTTCAGCGCAAATTCATTGCCGTTCATTTCTAATCATTTACGCTCAATTAATTAAGTAACTCAGTCGCAGGTTGTTGGCAAATAAAGGCATTTGTTGACTCATGTAATATAACTTGCGCGACAGTTTTCGATTAAGCGCGCAGAATGTATCGCTAGATTACCGCGGTGTAATTTCGCAAAAGAACCTACACGTAACTAATTCAGAGGTGTTTGTCGCGGCGTAATACCGCGCATATTTCCTTTGCTTAGCAAATATTATAACTATCCCGCGACTCGTTCGGTCCAATGTTAGTCCTCATTCATTGCCGCTACGCTGTTTAATGACGTGCGTCCTCATGAATTAACTATAATCATTAACGCTACGTATTATAATTTATATTAATTATAGCGTCACCTGTGCAACACAAATAAAATTATCGACGATTCTATTATTAAATATTATCGCCATGATCCATCAAGGATTTATGTACTACATAGCTTATAATAAAAAATGTCATGCAGATAAAATTTTTGTTTCAACAATTTTGTAAATTGATAAACCAAATTCGGTACATTTCCACAGGACTTCAATATCTGTATAATTATTATTATTATGTAGCAATTAAGAGAATGCAAAATGATTCATTGTATAAAAATTATAATCACAAAAAATATAACGCAATTAAATAGATTTTTTCCTTGATATTTTGTCAGGAAGTGAAAGTTATCTTTGAAATCATGCCCTCATACGTATTTATATATCAGTTAGCATACTTCAAGCTCAAAAACTTTCCGGATTATCTTACAACTAATCTCTTGACAAATGAAATTTCTGAAAAAAATTTAATGATTTCTGAGTAACGAATTCATCAATTGTTATTTTAATGGAATTTGTTTATTATTAAAATAAAGTTGTATTTTTTAACTGCTGTATTCATCAATTTTTCGTTCGTAAAGGCACAAACATTATTATTAAAAACTGTTAATAATACCACTTCAGCAAACATACCAAAGATGTCTCAGAATTTTTTGAATTTTTCTTTTGAATTTTTTTAATTATATATTTCAATTTAAAAAATTCATTCATTCAAAACAAGTGATTACGAGGAGTTTATACCGTTAGTTATACAGCAAAATCAGCGTTTTAGATACAATTTTATAATAAATATCGAAGTTTCTTGTAAAGAAATGAGTCCAGTTTTTAAAAAAGGGAACTGAAAAAAAAAACATTCTGTACAAAAATATATAAAATGAAAACATTGTAATTGTATAAGTCGCTTTAGACATCCATAGAACGTGATGGATAACTCCAGGTTCATAGCGTATATTCTTCTTTTGGGATATCTCTGCGAAAGATCCATGACAAATACTAAAGTTTTTTATAATCATCTTTTTCTAAATTGAACTTATACTATTAATTGAACAAATAATAAGTATGTTTTCTATAATGCAATCTCTTTTAATATTTAATGCCAAAAATACAGCAATATCAAGAATAAGATTTAAATAATTTTTGTATCCAATTTTAACCACATTTTTTGAAATGTTGAAAAATTAAGAAATCGAGATCAGAGGTTCCTGGCATGAACGCTTCAAACACTGCACGTAAAGCAAGTTCTAGAATATGAAGCCTGAATGGGGATGTCTCATTCAAGCAATTGTTCTAACTACACAGCAGCTCTTATATAAAACGACCAAGGTTTGAACTGGTTGTATTACTACAGAATCCCACAACATGATTCGCTGCACCCCAGATTGTAGGAGATTCAAATATTACTTCAGCCACAGATTTGCCATTGCTTGTCTCTAATTTGGTTACATACTATATTATTGACAGTTCAATTTAAAAGAATATGCTTTTTAAATATCCCGGTATTAGATAATATTATCGGTAGTCAATCGACCTTGACTTGATCTGTTTTGAATAAAAGTTTTATATCCTAGTTTATAACAAAAATGAATCAAACTTTGTCTCTAGATGGCTTATGTTCAACATTGTAAAAACTATTTTCTGGCTTCAAGCATACATGAGTGATATACAAATACGTATGGAAGTATGATTTTGGTTAATTATACAACATTTTCAATCATAATATGAATCATCCTAAAAAATGTGTAAACTTCACCCTAACATATAAAGCATGGAATTATGATAAATTGTGACAACTAAAATAGATATAATAGCTATTGAGTTTATATAGACATGTATTGACAGAGTAATTCTTTTTTATGAGTAATGAACTGTGAGTTATAACTGAACCATAAAGGACGTAATCTCTAATTAAAAAATAATATTACAGTTTTAATTATATTTCAACCAACTATAACTGTTACAGTTTTTTCGCATTCAATTGAAAATGATTTGCTCCGAATTTTCGTTTTCGTTAATTAAAATGATTTGATTTCGCAATCAAAACTACAAACGAAAAATATCAGTTACATGATCGAAAAAGGACATAAAAATATGGCGGGGAAAAGTTGCAAAGTATAGTATTATGTATTTTAGGGCAAAAAGCATAGTTTATGAAGCAGAGCATGCATCACGCAAAAAGTGCGACGAAGACTAAAGAAACTGTTTGTCTTGGTTGACACTTCTGATTGATATCAAATTCGATATAACACTGAGATAAAGCGGTCTCAAAAAGTTGCAACCATCAAGTCGTAATAAACAAAAGGCAACTCGTAGTTTAATATTTTCCTCATCGTTCGCGTGTTAATCTCCAACCCGAAATTCGATGTGAACATTTCGGGTTTAATCAAATATTTTACTTCAGAAAAAGGACGCCCGAGGATGAATTGCGAATCTGGGAAGTGAGTTTCCCCTAGTGATACTGTAATCCTCCCAGCCTGGTGTCATTAAAAAACACTTAGTCGCTCGTGAATCACACTTGATTTTACAATCTAAAAAATGATTCGCACGTTCAGAGAATATCGAATAGTCCGAATCGCAAACGACTTTTCAACCGTCAAGATACTGTCCATTTCTCTTAGCTTAGGTGGTTATCGTTTTAATTTGCACGAATCAAATAGTCTTTTCAGATGCAAATCAATTTTAATGTTTTACATACTTTAAAAGTTGAAACTACTAAACCGGAAATTATAATTAGAACAACAAAAGATAAACAAAATTGTTGCATATTTTTGCACAATTTTACCATCCGAATATTTAGTTTTCTGATTACGAGTCAATAATGTTCGAGCGTTGCTGTGCCAACCAACCGATACGCAACAAATGCGCGCAGCATTCTCATTTTGATTACACAGCACATGTCCTGAGTAATCAGTTTCACCATTCATTTCGCAGATAACGCAGGTGACGGAGCACTAATAAAGAAATAAGCCTGACCAAATGAAGTGCTCTAAATTGAAGATCCTATTTGGTTCGCAGTAATTGCGAACCGCGAGAAACGTCAATAGTCATTGGAGATCTGAAATACCATAGCATGTAAAGAAAATACTGTATACATAGTTTTGCTCTCGCGAAATTAGTTTCGAAATTCAATCGCCGCCATGTTTGTATCAATCTTGAAAGATGATCTTCTTTTTGCAGGTGCGGAGGACGTTTTCCGATTCACAGGCAACGAGACGCACACAGACTACTTTCGACTGATGCTGCGAGACGGCAACTACCTTCTGGTCGGCGGAAGGTAAATAAATATACTTTTCATTGAGAATAAAGCCTTTGATTAAGAAGGAATGGTCATTTCAAGCAATTCAAGATAAAGTTTTGAAAATTCGCAAATAACTATAGCAACCGTCTACCAGAATTCAGAGTAAATCTGACATCTTGATTTATGTGTAAGAAGTTTGCAACGTCGAATTTTCAACGAATTCAGTATCTGAACAATTTTTAATCTAGGTTTCCAAAATTGATTACATTTGACATTTAAATTGGAGTCGTTTCTATATGAACATATCAAATATAAAAATCTTTCTTCAAGTTAGGAGCACATAGTTTCATTTAATCCATTATATTGAAAATTTAACAATGTTAACTTTCACAATGCTCGATTTTGATTAATATCAATTATTTCAAATTGTCGTAAATTGAAAAAAATCTTTTTTCTCTTTTTTACATTTGTGAGTTAGGTGCTTTATTAAAAGATCATTATTTTAACAACAAGAAAAAAACTGACAATATAAATATTTAATCTTGCAGAAAATATACTATGGTATGATTTTTATTATATTAATTTTATATTTATTTTTACTGGATTTAAATGTGGCTTTATACGTTACATTATTTGCTTATTTCTCCCAGGGCCATTCTTTTTATAAAACCTTACTGATATTTGCATTTGCATTTTATTATATGCCCCTTCAATATTCCGACAGGCAGATCAGAATGATTCTTTTAGTTTAATTCGGCCATAAATAAAATATTTGCATAATTGGGAGCCGACCAGCGATAATTTTTGCAGCCATTATTTATACATTCGCATTCACTTTTCATTGGGAATAATTATTACACTTACGTGGCTAGCCCGTTGTGACAAATACCAGGTACATGTTTTTCGAACATTTTTTAAAGTATTTAATTGATTCTCCCAATGAGTTATGATACTATAGATTTTGATTAACAAAATAAAAGGTTTTTCTAATTTGAATTTGATGTTTGATGCTACAACATCATAATCCTATTTCGTTTGAAATATAGTACACAGTTATAATTATTATGTTACATTTTAATGAGGATAATTATTATATAATACTTGAGTTATAATATTGTATATAACAAATTATATTATGATATCTTTATATAAAAAATTAATATCATTTTCTTCCCACTGAAAATCGATAGCATATTTCAACCTGAATCAAAATTTTTTAGTCTTAATGAGAACCTGAATCTTTTTAGTCTTATCAGCTTTTATTCTTTTTTCTAACTAATCATTTAAACTCATTTCAAATTTTCTTTACCTCAATACAAAAAGGTTACTTCCTAATTTTTTGCACATCATTTAAATATACCTTTTAAAATTATTTTTACCTTTAATAACAATTTTTCATCAAAATCAAAGTTCGTTATTACTCTTTTCTGTTTTTTTAGTCTGAGTTATGACCTTTTTTTATCTTTTATCTATCTCTTACACTTCTTTATTTGATACCTTACTGTTTCCATGTCAGTTCTTTTCTTCTACCTCTTTGCAGCATTTTTTAACCTTTTTTAAATTTTCTCTCAACCTTATTATAGACTCTTGATATTATAAATTCCTGTTGACCCTCATTATGATCACTTATAAGTTCTTCAAAAGTGTTTTAGTCTATATTTTATTTCTTTCTAGTTTCCAATAAATTTCTATCCAACCTTTTTTATCAATTATATAAATTCTTAAGTCATTAGTTTAGCGCAAGTTTTCGGAAGATATGCGAAAATATTATAAAAAAGAATCAAATCATAAAATTTTAAAATTTTAATAATTTACTCATTTACTTTACTAAGTAAATATAGTACATATTTAATAATGTAATAACACAAGTTCATATAAAGTTTACATGATATATGTATACTCTGCTAATTGAAATTTTATGTTAAAAATATAATACAATACATTAATTAGTGCAAATATATGCAAATACAATACAAATCTAATATAACTTTGAAACGAATTTTAGTTTGTTTAAAATTCTTCTTTTAGAACATTTTTCTTTACTAAAAATATATCAACATACATGTCGCATAATTGTGATGCCTATAGTATTATTAATACATCAGGAATAAAATACCATTTATTGAATGTTTTAAAATCAATAGAATTCAAAGATTGACAATTCAAATGCGAAATAAAACAAAAAGTAAATTATAAAACCTGTTGAAAAGCAATGAAAAAAGTCTTTAAGTATAGACTGTAAGAAACTAGATATATAATAAAATGTTTTCAAAAAAATTGAAAAGAGAATTTAAAAAATTTCTATTCCAAAAAGATATACAAGTTTCATTTTCTTATCAACCTTAAAGTACTGAAGGTTGATATACCGCAAATTTGAGGTCAAGAAGAAATGAAAAAAAATCGAACTCTCTTCATTCTCATTCGAACCTCTTTAAAGCTTCGCGTAAATCTCTTTGTAAACTCCTTTTCCTAAAATAAACCTTTGTTTTTGTCTAGTTTCAGATTCTTTTTAACTTTAGTTCAGTCTACATTCAACCTGTTTTCTGTTTTTTTACACGAAAAAACTTGTAATAAAAAATTACCATATAAAATCGTAAACAAAACGTATTGCACCATGTATAAAAAATATAACACACAATGATAACAAAATGGTTTACATAATTTAGAAACCATATTGAACAAATTATAAACATTTAATTTTTTGAATATGACATGATTTAATATTTGGTATAGAACTTTTTTCTAAAATTTGATGTTAATCTTTTCATAATAGATTTGATGTATTTTTTATTGAACTCATAGCCCAGTTGAAAAAGTATTATTTGGTTCTAAATTTTTGATTGCTAAATATTAATGAAATGTCATCAGAAATTTTTATTTAATTAACATAACTTACATTCTGTTAATTATTATACAATTTCAATCAATAACGAGTACATTATAGTAAATGTTTAATTTTCGCGTTTATATTTTATAAAGTTATATATTCCATTATAATGAACACAAAAAATAAAACATTGCATATTTTAAATAAAAAATTTGGAAAATTTTTTTTTATGCGTTTAAGCATACTAACGAATGCTTAAACGAGAATGATATTACTAACTTAAAGCATACTCGTAATATACTTTAAGCATTGAAGTATTTTAAAGCAAGTCAAGTTTGAGATCGAAAAAAGGTTAAAATTTCAATTGACTAAATAATTCTGAGAAATTTCCTCACTTCATTAAAGCAAAGTAATTCACTAGTTGGAAGAGAAAAATGTAAAAATAATAAACGATTCAACGTATTGTAAAATTTTGATGAGTGGTAGAGTCAAATATCTAGTACAGCCAAATTAATAAAAAAGGTATTGTTTCATGGGTAGCCAAAGATGGAATAGACGAGGATAATAATTAAAGTTCTCGCGTGTACGCAATATGTTATGAAACCGCGGACTTTGAATATAATTGATAACGTTATTGATGGCTGCGTTTCAGGTTATTTTGAGGTGAAATCTATTCGCACAGCGGGAGAGTGGTTATTGCGATCCTGTATCGGCAAAGCGACCATTCCTCCTTGCAGAGAGCTCGGAAATGCAAAATCGGGTATTAATTGCTCTTGATTCTCAAAGCCAGAGGAAAATATATTTGCGTTCCCATACGATGCATCTACCAATCAGCAGAGCAGTTAGTATAATCCGATCAATGGCTACGCTTACGCTGCACGCCAAACTACCAAGCCCGATTAAAGAACATAACCCAATATACTTGTTAAATAAGTGTTTTATGCTGATTTTGTACCTAAGACTATTAAATCTCGTCATCCTACTCACATTCGCAATGATGCTTATGGAAAATTCGTCCCAGTTTGCTCGACCCATATAACAACCGCGCTCCGCCTTTTACGACTTTCCAATGTTTTTCATATGTCAAATCCCAAAATATGACTCCAATAAAATAAATATCCCGTGATTTATATTGTTTTCCTGGGTTAACGAACCTTCGCGTCCAACCGCCTTGCTTTACGGTTTTTCGTGCTACTTTTCCTGTGGTGAAAAAGTAATGAAACGCATTACAAATACACTTTTTCAACGAAAACAATATTTACCAAACCTCAAGTTTATCCGTTTAACAAATGGAAAATGTATTTTCAATATTCACTTTTTTATTACATACTTTTGAATAAAAAGAAACACATCCGTTAAATACGCAATCATTTATATTCCAATACCATCGGATGCACTTAAATTAATATTGATTTGTATTATTTAATTTTAACGATTACGATGTATAATATGACGATATATATGGAACGATTTTCCGCTATTTTGTTTCCTTTCTGAAAATCATACGCTAATATTTAGTTTTCTATTGGGTTCAAAAAATTTCATTGACAAAATAAGAACAATCAGATATTACTAAGTGGTATATGTCAAATACAAATTACTAATGAAACATATCACTAGTAGAAATTCAAACTTAAGATATTCAGATGATCGTTACTTCGATAGTTTTAATCAACATTTAAAAATTCCTTTTTTCAAATTACAGTTTAAAATTTGTCCGCGTACGGAAAAATATCTCCCTACCTATAACACTTAAATGTTTTAATGAATTTAAACTTCACTTTTTCCTGTACCAAATCATACAAGAATCTCTGATTCAAATGAAAAATGACAAACTAATAGCTAAGTGTACTCTTATACTTTTCTTTTTACTGCGACAGGAAATTTGAAATGGCAGTCATGATGAAACTGACTTAAGGAAAAGCCTTTAATTATGGAATAATTATGGTATTGCTCAAATTTGGCTACATGGCATGGCTATAGCCTGGTCACAGGGTTGGTTTTGCATTGCTACTATATGAGCACAACATGGTATTAACGAGAAAATGGTATAACTGTTGTATACCTGTGATATAGTAGTGAAATGATTACGTCACTGATATAACAAGGCAATCGAGTGGCCATAACAAAACATTAGCATGGTTACGGTTTAGTATGGCTACGACATGTCTGTATTATAACTAATATATTTCAATGCAATAATGATCATACTACCATAGTATAGCAATATTGAAATTAAGGTAAGTCGTTAATGTTGTTACAATATATGGCTACAGAATAGCTGCTGCATATCTATGGCAAGATAGCATAGCCATGCTAAAGTCTTGTCATAGTCACTCGACTGCCATGTTATAAAAGTCCCATAATCATTCCATTGCTATATCATAGGCATGTATCATTTTCAAATTTTTCTACTATATTATACTTACACCGTAACTATGCAAAACAAATCCTATAACCAGGCTAAACTCATACCATAGCCACATCCAGTTGATTCACATTTAAATGCTTTTCTTCGGATCATTTTTATCATGTTTAAAAAAAATATCAAAATATTACGTAAAAGTACTATACTGAATAGCAATCAAGAAACATCTGAAAATATATATTGACTGTAAGTTAATATAAAAGTTAAATATTGATATGGTAATTCTTATTATATTAAATACAAATTTTTCAAAATACACTATAATAAGGCGTCATTATGTTACTCCAATTTTGTTCGGTGTATTCGTCGTTTATAATCTCCATTATTTCAGTTGACTATGATTTTATCAGTTTTTATGAAAAATGAAAGACTTATGTTTCACTTTGTTAATTTTTGCTGATCTAATCGAATTAAAAACGACGTTATTTGAAAAATTATAAAATAAAATTAAGTAAAAACTTTAACATGTTTTTGATGTAACACCTAGCCTATTTGGTTTTAATTTTACATTTGGAACTATATGCATATTTCATACATTCAAAGACCTCACTTTTTCTTACACACTTTTAATTTATGATTATATTAATATTATATATATATATAATAATATAATACATAAATATACTATATAAATATTAAATGTTCGAAACGAAATTATATCTATTTCTTTTTTTATAAAAGAAGTTATAAACTTATGAGATTTATTTATAATTTAATAACATTTAATAAGCTGTAAAATATTTCGCAAATGTTATTTCTGTTGTTATTTTACTTCCCAATTTTGTTATAATGAACAATTATTCTCCTTAAATGATTACTTTATTTAATCAATTTCATATCGAATTCAGTTTCATTATTTTAATGTAACGAACAAATTATGTTGATGTAATCAGTTTTATACGACAAAATGAAATGCTAAAAAATGCTAAAAACCTTTTGAACAGATTAGTTTTATTAATTCATGTAATATTTAATTGTATCAATTACTGGATTATCACGTATAAGACATATAAATGTCAATCTTTGGATCTGAAATATTAAAATGTTACTGTGAAATTCTTTTTTGGTTATTATTGTTGTGACACAAAGCCATATTCGAGTGTCTACAATTATTTACAAAATCCATACATCATATCAACAATCTGAAAAATATTTATCTTCAAATGTCTAGATCAGAAAACTTGAAATTACAAATAATTTTGGCAAACTTCAATCCAGTTATTAGTTTTTTTTCAAAATTTGAATTGATTTCATTATTGTAACATTGTAAAAT
>JABFQD010004778.1:0-11395 GCA_022817045.1 Psix sp. ZL-2020
ACATTTCTTTTTGTTTGTCCAATATATGACTTTTTACAATTGCATTTAATTTTATAAACTACACCAGCTCTTTGTTTCTTGTCTAATTTATCTTTTCCATTTTTTATTATTATTATTATTATTATTATTATTATTATTATTATTTAAGTTTACATTAATCGTTTGCAGACAATATTATTAAAATGAAAATTTACGAAAATGCTAAATGAACACAAACCAGCATTTTTCAATTTTCTTGTAAATTATACATTTTTGTTGTTGTACACGAATTATATAAATTATTTAACGAAGAGCTAGATTTGTGAAAATTTATTAAATGAATCTAATAAAATCAATGACAAATGTTCAATTATCACGGAAAGGATTATTCTCAATTTTGTAAAACTCGTGCAAGAAGGAATTCAGTAATTGGTACCTGTGCATCCTCATTAACTGGTATCCTTATAGTCTCATAAGACGGTACCCGTACAAACTTATTGACCGGTGCCTATACAAGCTCACCGACATTAGCAATATTTATTATAAATACGCTTGTCCTTCTCCATAACCATCGCGAAGATGCCTATAGTTCATTTCCTCTATACGATTACGAAAAAATGACACATGAAATGATAGAAAAACATCGAAAAACAAATCATCCTAATAACTTTTTTAAAATGAAAAATAGTGACATTGTCGAATTCAAGCGATTGGTTTGCTGCTAAACGAGGTGGAAATGCTGAAAGTAGTGCTAAGATAAAAGCGGAAAAATATTTAACCGCAGGAAATCTATTCCAATATCCCATGCCGTGAATTGAAGTAATTATCATGTTCTTATAAGAGACAACTAATACTCTTTATGAATATGACATTAATAACGTAGAAAATTAATGTATTTATACAAATATAGAACATGAGAACATTCTGTTAACATTGCTGCATTAAGAAGAAAATTATAATGTACTCTGTTTCCGAAATATACATAGCATTAAATTTATTAGTTTGACTAAAATCTAACATTTCTAAGACTATATAATAGTTTTGAAGTATTTGCTCATTCATTTCCTTTCTATTTTGAGTATGTATATTCTAAACTCAATAATTAATGGTTACGTATTAAGAATTTTTTCACTTATTTTTTATTTCTATAATATTTTTCTTACAATATTTTTAATAAATGATTTTCATTTATTGAATAATATTATGTTATATTAATATTATATTATATATAAATCTCTTGTCGGCCCCACAATTGATTCGATATATATTTTACAATTAAGAAGTATACTGTACCCAGTGACGAGACAGATTACTGACGATTCTACGCCAGTACTTTCTCAATGTTACATTATTCGTCACCATCAGCATTAGATCAAAATTTCTACGTGGATTTAAATATTCCGTGTGAAACTGAAGAATTAATTAATTAATTTCAAATATTGTGGGATAAATTTTCCCTATAAATTTAATCTGCTAAACTAAAAGACTATCTACTGCTTTACTCAAACATTGTCTAATATCGGGCAATGAAACTAAATTCTATTTTCTGAATAATTACTTATATTCCAAGTTCTAAGATAAACTAAAAAAATAATTTTCATGTTCATCCACAAAAAGCGTATTGAATTATTTTTAAATAAATTTCAATAAAATAAGGATAATAAATAATTATAATAATATCAATTTGACTATTTCATTATTCATACAATAATAACATAGTAATATAATAATAAATATGAGTAAGGTTTAAATTTCAATTCCGCCACATCGGCTAATATTATTATAAAGAATTGACTCAATTAACAATAGACGAATATCCAGTAATTATTATTAATCATGACATATAAGCATTTTTGTAGCTTGCAATGATTTTATACTTTTTTCAGTGCTATTGAGAAAACTTATACAATCTTAGATAAACACGAATTTAAATAAAGTGCAATAAGTATGGCATATTCATAGCGTGGCTTTAGCTTGACAATGACATGGTTAGCATACAGTTATTCCATGGCAATAGCATAGCAAGGTAGAGAGGTGACATAGCATTAGCATAGCACCAACTAAGAAATGGCTAGACAATATCAAAGAAATGGCTTAACGAAACTATGGTACGGGCATAGCATTAGCAGGGCAGTATCATGGCAATTTCTATGGTCCTGTCATACCAATGCACA
Organism: Psix sp. ZL-2020; assembly: GCA_022817045.1. Lineage (NCBI taxonomy): Eukaryota > Metazoa > Arthropoda > Insecta > Hymenoptera > Scelionidae > Psix > Psix sp. ZL-2020. The sequence goes on from JABFQD010004778.1 coordinate 2,154, forward strand.
ACCCTGCTAATTCTATTCCATTTTTCTGCTATTATTACGCTATTGCCCTGCCAATACTATTTCATTGCTATACAATGGTCATGCTATTGCCCCGATATTTCCATACCATATCCATGCTAATGCTATGATATGCTATGGTATTGCTATGCCATTGCTTAGTCATTACCATGGTATCACTTAACCATGATACGCCATTGCCATGCCATAACCATAAGTTAATCATATCATAGCTATATGCTAAAGTAACGCTACATTCCGCTTCATTTAAATTCGATCTTATCAAAGACTGTATGATTTTTCTCAATAGCACTGAAAAAAGTACGAAAATGCAGCATGATTTTAGATTATCCATAACTTTGTCATTTTTCGTCAATATATGAAATTTTTTTTCATTTTATTCAGAAAATGATAAAGTTTCATAATCTATCATAAAAAATGTGTAAATTTGTATTTAAATAATATTTTTCCTTGTATATGTTTGAAGATGGCAAAAATTGTCAACAAAAATTTTTTTGTGTTTTCAGTTTGTTTACACTGAGTGTTCCCATTTTTTGATAATTTCTTCTATAATATTCTGAAAAAGGAGATCTGAAGCTTTAATTTGACGGCTAAAATTTCACTACAAAAGTACAAAATCAAAGTGTGAGAGTGTCCGTTTCCTCGAACATAATAGATCCTCACTCCTTACGGGAGCTCGTAGCCCATGCATAAAATATTAAACTGAGCATGAACATTAAACTATCAAATGATTGTATAATGTTTCATAAGGACCCAGAGTTCCTTTTTTAATTATTAATACATAAAAATAATTAACAATGTATATAAAAATTGTCTATCACTGGAGATCTCTTTGGCCGCTGTGCCCAGGGTGCATCGCTAGGTGGTAAAGTCTCATTGAGGTCTCATGACGTGGTTCTCGACTAGTTTATTTGGTGACCAAATTGGCGCCAGGCTACTGCCAATAGATCAGGAATTACTTCGTGTTAGCGGTGCTTCTGATTTACCTCAAACCAATGCGAGAAGCAGTATTCAGTTTATAATATAAGATTGCTTAACATACTTCAAACTAAGCACACTGAGCGGTGATAAATAGCGATATAAGCAAAAGAGAATAAAATAGAAAATGAGAGCATTAGACAGCAACGTACGCGATAGCACATTATTGTAATTAGTTTCCCAATTTCTTTGGTGGCAGCTCAAGGTAACATTTGAAAGTTGATGATGCTTGAGTCCCAAATGTGTTCACGACCTTCCATTCGATTTAGCTATCTTACTCGGAATATCCTCATAGAGCAACTAAGTCTCAGTCGTTTCGTCTGTCTGGTCGTCACTCGAATCATGATGTTCAGGACGGCAGCTTTCTCGATGGACTGCATGATATAATCTTGTAATTTTTACAAATCTTCTTCTGTACACAGTCCATACTTTACGAGACTAGCCGGGGGCTTATATTATCAGGTATAGTTGGAGCTAGGTTTGACGATTTGTAGGGGCAATGCTTTCACGGGTTTTGGTGTAAATTTGTACCATTGAATTGGGAAAGTACTCTTTTTCTCCCGAAAACACTGGTATCTCCTGGTAACAACGACTGGATGGCGCAACCATAACTTCGACTTGGACACGGAGATGTTAACAACATCTCCGGCTATGATTACTGAGTACCTTTGCTCTTTCATATAGTTTATCGCGTAGAATTCGGGGCTTGAGGTAGCCAAGTCCATAATGTTTCGTTAAACCTAGCGCTCAAGCTCGCATCGTTTCAAAAGGATGTCGTGACAAAGAAATTTGAAGTGAATTCGAATATGTTTTTTGAAATAAATAAATGCGCTATTCACATTATCAAAAATGTTGGTTTTGACTCCCGTTGGTTTTTTGAAGAAGTTGTCCAGAGTGCCCTCTAGTAATAAAATTTCAGAATTTTTAGTATGGTATAGGTAATACCCGCATACTGATTTGATATTGGTAGTTGACATAGCGAAAATTATATCTTTTGTGGTTGCTGATACTATAGATAAACGGAAGTAGTCTTCCACCATTTTGGTTTCTGACCCTTCGAATTGTACTATATAACTATCGAAATGGCATGTTTCTTGCCGATAGAATTCCCAGAATTTACTGGCACCGGTATAGATCATACAGTGGCCCTTACAAGCAGAGCAAACAGCACCAGACGGAACTATTAAGTTATTGGCATTGAGTTCAATCTTAATTATAACGTCGGTTACAGATGGGGTAACGTCGGCTTAAATTATTGCACGGTCCCATTATTCATGAGGATCAGAATACTTAGATCCGTCGCAATCCGCATTCGATATCAGATCCACCGCTAATGTTAATGCATGTCTGCTGGTCATGTCCAAGGATCTCGTCTATAGATGCTTTACCTATGACAATTCTTCTTATTTCATATGCCTTAATGCATTTTTCACGTAACAATTTATTCATGTAGGTGGCCCAACCGCCTGCCATTGCAGAAGAGTATGAGTTCCAATGCGATATAGTATGATGAATCATGGCCAGCTCTAGTACAATGATTTCTTTAATCATATTTTTCTATAATGATGATCGGATCGCACGCGAACGGTCCACTTGACAATTAATATTTTGGCTTATTATTGCTCTAACAGTATGCTTCCAGACATCAGTACTCAAAATAAATAGTTTGTTCAATTCTGGTTATTATAGGAGAGATCGATTGCATAATTTGTCTCGCAGGATCTAAATGGTTCTCGTTGTTTATAAGTCCTTAGAAATAATATGTCATCTTCTAGAAAATGGTGCAGATGAATGGTGCTTAGCGATCCTTACAAAGTCTTAGATAAACTTGCGATATTACCACATGAGGTCTAAAATTTTTCAGAACCTTTTCTGAGAAATGGGCACCGAAAAGTTACTGAAAGCTTCTACTGTAGCCGACTCAGGAGAAACCCCGTAACTTGAAATCTTGTGCCCCAGGTACCGGACAGATCGTTTCAGAAATTGACATTTGCTTGGCTGCATTGTCTGATTGATTATTATTTGTCTGTGCGCCAGTAGGTCAAAGTTTTCTCTGTGTTTTTTCAAAGCTTAAAAGAATAAAAATAATATTATAGAGATAAACAAGTCTCTGCGAATACGTGAGTCCAGCAAGATCATCCATGAGGCGTTAGAGCTTCTAGAACAGGGATATCTGGTGGAACCCAGATGCAAGATCTATGGTGGGGAAATACTGAGCACATTCAAGTAAATCTATGATTTCCTTGATATTTAGAAGTGGATAATTGTTTTCAATAGTTTTCCTGTTTAATGCCCCATGATTAATTACCATCTTCGATTGAAGTTTCCCACGAGTATCTGGCTTTTTTGGGACAATCCATACCAGACTGGTGTACGCGCTATCCGAGTACAGAATTATGTCTTGATCCAGTAAATCAATAGCCTGATGCTCGATTTCCTGAAGGTAGATCGGATAATAGCGATATATTTTAGTCCGTACCGGCTGATGATTGTAGAGATCAATCATATGCTCAACGATGTGCTTGGCAGTCAAAACTTCGCCCGGTAGGTGTAATACGTCTGCGTGATTTCAAATCAAGTCCCTTGCTTCCAAGTCAAGGTACTCAAGATCTATTCCCTGCACGATAGCGTCTGCTCACGATTAACATGACTAGGGACCATCGGATGGTTCTTGTGGACTATATATGGTAGGTTCTCCAAAGGATATGAATTCTGCTACTGGGGCCGGTAGTGATGTCTCACGCTCGTAAGTATTAATAGCATAAACATATGTGTGGCCGGTTATAATATAAGTTGTAGCTTCTACTATGTATACAATTCGTTGCGCTTCTACACATGACACATAACCAATTGGCATAGCTTTATGATTTACAATGTATACAGCAACGATAGTTTTCGATCGTGATTTCAGCGAAATTTCGTCTAATTGTAATGTCTAGTTTTATATAAAATTACTATCTCTTCGACGTCAAAAAAACGAGATCCTATCATTCGGTCCTCTGAGATCGCTTATTTGTCGCCAACTATATAAAACGGTATCAAGTGATTTGTGATTTCTATGTATATTTATGAACGATTTTGGATTGGTACAATCCAAAATCAATCAATCCTTTCAACCACTGGTGTCAAAATTTGTTTTGACAATACCGAACATTGCTTTAGGGTCAAAAGTAAATACCTATTCTGATATAATAAGTTCAAGACTACTATAGGTGGTTTTGCGCCTCTGGAGTGAAAAATTTTTGTTTTCTTTTTTGATTGTGGTTTAAAAATTGGCATATACTTATTCGCTATTTCAGATAACCAGTGTATATGAGGTGAGCCCTCAATATGTCGTCATTTCAAACTTATGATCAAATCGTCTACCGATAAGTAATTTGAAATTTAACGAAAAGTACCGCACCACGTTTCAAATTTTTAGCATTAAATTTAACACGTTTACAGAATACATCGGCTGAAATGTATCTCACGTGAATTCTAGTAGGGCATCGCGAGTCTTAAGATTCCCACCAGACTGTTCCTGTAGTGGCGCAGGTGCATGGTTATCGCAGTTCACCGCGTTACGATTGTCTTCTTTGGCACCATCGCTGTTATTTAACACGTGATTCTGTAAAGGATCCATACAGAATTATTCTTTATGTACGCAAATATATATATAATAAGAAATATAATGTACTTGACTCACCAAGAACCTATGCACTGGTAACGAGGATACAAGAGGCAAATTTTCTTAACGTTTCCCTGGACGTTGTGGTCCTGATTTGCAATGATTTTAGCGGACAAGCCAATAGGTGGCAGAAATACGGCTCCGGCTGCGGAAGGTTCCTGGAAGCTGCGGTCCCTGAAGTCTGGCTAGGATACTAGCAGTGATTGCGCCCGATGCGGTGATCATCAAGGTTAGCTCTTATGTTGTGTTGACTAGTTTTAGTTGTTCGCAATAAACACACTCGCGAAATTCTGGTGCCACTTGGTGCCATATGGAAACTTAGTTTATTAGGAGCACCAAGTCCGTACAATTTCGTGGTGGTTAAGAAGAACTGTAATTTAATTATGTCAATCGCTTAGTGCTCTCGATCCTAATTAGAGGAGATGTATAAAGACTTTCTCCGTATGCAAGTGGATACGATTTAATATAAAAAAACAAGGCGAGTAGTTTGCGGCTTCCCACGTAAAAATTGTAGAAAACGCGAACCAAGCAATCAACTATACACGTAACATATTCACTTTTTAATTAACTTTTATGACTATTGCATCGCGTCAATTGCACAAAGTAAAACAAAGTAAAATTTTATTTTCTTACAATGGATTTTGAAGTGAGCTCTGTTCAGTGATGTTCTCTGTATTCAATACTAATATGTAAAGGTTCAAAATTAAATTAATTACATAATAAATCAATCTTCCTCGAATGCCATACGAGTAGCGTGGTGAAATGACAAAAATCTAAAACAATTATACCATATTCCAATGTGATTAAAATTTATACAAATAGAAAAAAATTATCATGCTATAAACTATATAACTTTGATGTGTTGCGTGGGCTTAAGCTGAAGGAATGCCAATTGAAATGCTAGAACAGAGTGTGATACATGCAAACGAGCTCTCGGTATTAATGTGGAATCCCTTTATACGAGTTATTTCATGTTTGTATAGATAAAGACAAATGGGTTGCCACTAATCTTTACTTTATCAGTAACTTAACTTTTATTTTCTTTACTGTAACTATCCTAACCGTGGGTGAAGTTCAATCTGGTGCCCAGCGCTATGTAGTGTTTGGGATTGGATGATGCAGCCCTCGAGGTAGTGTAAGATAAGAGCTTCAGGTTCTACTCAAGTGTCGGAGAGGTTACTTCGAGGCTCCTTGACAAGGAACGTACTGTGGAAGGGGATAACATCTGAGGAAAAAGAATGTTAAATGTAGTGGAAGTCAACGACTCGGAATCCATATGTACGCTTGCACTTAACACAAATTAATTTGCACCTCAGCCGAACTGCCGCTGCCGTCCTGGCAAGGAGCATTTCGCTGATTCACATATGCATAGTCGTGCGTAAAGTTGTGGAAGTGGAATGCTATAGACTTTGACGTGGGCTGTGATGGAAACTCACACCACGAGTGAACAGAAGTGTGATCCGATCTTAGTCACGAGAGCCGAAAGAAAAGTATTAGACTTAACTTCATGTAACACAGGTTTACAAAAGGATAGACATGACTGAAAAGTGAATGTGAAGCCATCTATGTCAATCAAACAACCATCCTATCCGAGATCGATACGGTTGAAACGAAGGACTTATATCAATTGGGTAGAATACCGATCTAAACTACGAGAGAAATTGAGATTGATTAAGGGCAGGTATGCGACAGGGCCTGATCTAGAATTGACAGGTAAACAGCTAAAAACAGCTCTGCTCAAAACTTATGACAACAATTTCCTTTCGAAAATCAGACAATCATTAAAGTCCTCTCCATGGTGGAATGCTTATCTGGATGGACTAGAACGAAAAGTGAGGAAAGCCTTCAACAAGGTGAGGAAAAAGAGTGATGCCGAGAAATGAGGCGCGTATACAAGCCTACTGTAAATCTTTAAAAAGGGAATAACGGAAGCGATTCTTGGTAGAAGTTCTGTTCGAGGATGGACAGTATATCAACAACGGCTAGGCTTTTCAGGATCCTCACTAGGATAACGACGCTAGGCTGTGTCTACGAGGAATAACTTGGGTAATTTTCAGAAAACCGAGATACCCTGAAACTTTTGCTCAGGAAGAACTTTCCTGGCGTTAAGGTGGGACTTGAGCTGGCACCTAGGGAAGGTGGCACCAATCATGGAGCAGATTTGAAGATAACTGCACAGATGATCACGCTAGATCGGTTAAAATGAGCTGTCAGCATCTTTAATTTCTAGAAAGCTTCAGAGCCAGACGTAAAAGGCAAACGGAAAAATTCGAAGCGAAATCCTCATAGGTAAACTGCTGTAAAAGGATTTAAGGAGACGATGGCAATAGCTCCGTGTCCTTCAGCTTAAGCGCTTTTTAAACTAATAATAATAATAATGATAATAAAAATTTTTAAAATATAATTCTATTACTACTGTTTTCTGCAACAAAAGAAAATCATATTGATTTTGAAAATATACAATATATGTTTCATCAACAACTTTATATTTTCGTGATTCTACGATCTATAAATATCATTTCTCATTTTTTATTGAATTAAAATTTAGGTATTTTAAATTTTGACCTATATAAATTCTACGAATTATATCGAGAAAAAGGCTAGTTCTGAAAATTCGTGGATAAAATAAAAAAAAGTCAAAACAATTAATTGTCAAAAGATTAAAATTGTAATGCAAGCAAAATAAAATTTCGACTCGAGCCGAGCCAAATAGAGAAGCAACTTAATACCATAAAAATGACCTAGTCTGAGTTCACATATACAATAATAAGAAGCATTAAATTTCGGTTTTTTATTTAAATGGTAATATGTATACAACAAATTAAGTTTAATATAAATCATTGAAAAATGGTTTTAATTTGTGGTCGGACGCTAACCACGACAAAACACATATTAAAATATATAAATAAAATTATACCGTAGACGCCGTTTTAACATCGAGTTGGACACTGACCGCAAATGCTCCTGTCAATAGAGCATAGATTCGCTCATAATTGTTAGCGCCCAAGATGTTGAATACCATAACATGAGCACTCCGCGCGGAGAAACTTAGATATAAGTAAACAAAACTCCGATTCAAATTATGAATTATTTACACTGTAAAATAATGAAGGCAAACGACATTGACTACTTCGACCAATATTGCAAAGCGAAGCGCAAGCGCGACGGCTGCCAGTAGCCTTAATCCCGCAACACAGTATTAGTAATCTCAAGTAAGTGAGCTGACAACACGCTTTTTGAATCCGCTCTGTGTTTATCAGTTATTTTACTATTTGTTCTCTCTTGTGACGGATAGTGCATGTGTGTACATATTTCGGACATAATAGTTTACATTTTTACTGCGTTTTTCTTTTGCATGAACATTACATGGTTTGATAGTTTTTCGACTTGAAACCTATGTGCAACGAAACCTAACCTCATTTTGTCTGTCATCTTTTGCTAGATAAATTCTGCATAATTTGTCGCTCCCGGGCGACTGTTTCAGGTTCGTTGCTCAACGCCTTTATTTGAGCTCATCCTTTTCTGTTTTTTCGGATGTGCTCTATGATTTATTTGCTGTGTTTTTATTTATTTAAACACTTTGCTGAAAAACATCAATAAAAGGGGCACTTCGCCTTCTTGGCACGCCACTAGCGGTCACCACAGGCTCCACGGGATTGCTATACGGTCCTGAGGCGCGACCTGACTGACATCTACTTATCAGTTTGTATGTTCGAGACTATCTATTGGTGGACACTTTTCAAGCCGCCATCTCATTGGCTACTGGTGGCAACGTGTTATATTTTTCGGTTGGCAACCTTTGATCACCACCTTTTCGTCATCGGACGCCATATTGGACTTTCCGATAGACCCACAGTGTGTTTACAACATGTCATTTGAAACTGATGCTGCAATTCTGGATTATTGAGAACATTTTATATGCGTCAGCCTATTCTACGGATGCCGTCTATACTTTTTGCAACGTCGGTCTTGAATTCGTTACCTATGGTTGTGTCATGGTCAACGTGTGTTAAATTAGGATGACTTTTGTTATGGATAGCATATTTTGTTAGAGTATCTCATGTCTTATTATCCGAATCTTTGTTTGCGTGCAATTATTTATTTATTTAGTTTATTTCATTTCATTCATTTATTCAAAGCACTTTTTGGGGGTATTGTATGTTATTTGCAATTTATTAATTATTTATACATTTTCAGATTGAATGTGCACATTAATTAAATTGGATCATATTTATTGTTAATGCATTTGACATTGTGATGATGACATTTGAAGCATGTATTGTGAATTTTGCCACTGCCTTTATTTGAACTACTTTGTTTTATTGATAAAAATCTGGAGTTGTGATGAATCGATAATTATTTTCATGAACAGAGGAATTTCGTTCGATGCACTGGTTTATCGCTTTTTGACAATTTATTTTGTACACAATCTATTGGGAACAGTCTTGTGCGGTATACTGCTTTGTTTTTGTGCAATCTATGACTGAGTTGTTACTTAAATTGAATGGTATTATTTATATTGCATTTGGTAAATTACACAAATCTCAGTTATTCGCGACTCTGCGCTTGACTAAATCTT
>JABFQD010004779.1:0-11395 GCA_022817045.1 Psix sp. ZL-2020
GTCTGAATTTCAAATCTGTTTAAATTCAATTAAGTGGATTTATAAAACTTGCATATTTTTCTTTTAGGACTTAAAGCGCTCTCTCGATGTTTTCTTGTAAAAGATAGATGCAGTATCTCGTTCAGGTATTATGCTACAGATGGCAGCACGAATCCTTTTCTTCGATCAATTTTTATTGCTGGGAATATATTGTATTCAGATAATATCGTTTTATTATACATTTATCATATGTAATATATAAATGTTATTGAAGATAATTAAATAAAAAATTAGGACAGACAAAGAACATTGGAAGTAAAACGTTTTCTTGTTTATATGTATTCAAGAAAAAAAATAAAATACATATAGTTAATATATTCTAATAAATCTTTCATCATAAATTTGCAACAACAATATTACTAATCAGTTTTAAAATTTATCAAAAAGATACATCCTAAAATCATATATTAATATATAAACAACTATATACAATATAATTTTATATATTGTATATATAAATATATAATATTCAGAAGGTTTACAGTAGTATTTATACAATTTTGTACTTACTTTTTGAAAAAGCAAAGTTTTCTTATAGAAAAATTATAGTAATTATCATAATTTTATATCATTAATAATTTAAAATAAAATTATGAACATGAAAGAGTTGAAGGTTGTATGTTAAATAAATATTTTGAATGCAAATTCTAAACATTTCAATAAAGTTCTATGCAATGTAATGAAAGATTTCTACACAATTTTTGAAAGAAGCTTATGACATAAATAAATTGTGGCTTGTAGTAAAATGATCGTACGAAATATTAAGATACTAAATTTATTAAGTAATAACTTGGAGTTTCATGCAAGCAAAATGCTGATATAATTGTATGTTTTCATTTATTTCAATGTATTATTTCATTGTCCCGTGTTCAATGTATTATTTCATTGTCCCGTGTTCAATGTATTTGTCCCGTATTAAATCGAGTTTTCTTGTCCAAAATTCTATACATAATTGTATGATCTTTTTCAGAATGTTGTTGAAAAATAATAATATTAGCATAAACGAATACTTTTTTTTCTAATTGAAATTCAAAATATTTACGTTCATGTAACGTTGCATAATCAAATAAAAAAGAATTTTAATAAATGATTCGAATTTTCAAAAATATTAGAATATTGATTTTTATTTAAAGTTAAGGTCGATGCTGAATGCTAATATTTCATCATAATCCTAACGTCAAGGACCTTATGTGATCAAAATCAGGTTATACAGTTGGATATTCATATAAATTTCATGTTCGAAAACTTATTGTTATTGATTTCGCTTTTTCAAATGTGTCAAGTCGGAGTAGTTTTGTTGAGTAATTTAGTAAAATTCTTAACAAAACCTAACAAATAACTTAATGGTATATCTTAAAATATAAAAAATATTCAAAAATCTATCGCGAATGAAAAAAATTCTTTCAACACCAGTCCAACCATAATTTTGTACACACATAATCTTTACGAATACCATACGGTAGTATGAGTTTCATCAGCTTATTTATAGCAATATTTCTATACTATTATATTTAAATGCCATTTAATGTATACCGTATCTACTAAATCAAATGGCAAAAACTCATATTATTTATTTTAACGTTGGTTGCTCTAACCATTCTTATATATTTTTTAAATCTACTATAAATAAGACTGCTTTGAATCAATAAAACATACGCTTGTATGATATTGCTATTTTTTATATTGCTACGCTTGTTATGATATTGCTATTTTAATTTAATCACCATTGTTAAATAATGAAAAGTCATAAGTATACCTTAAGGTATGCGTATTAATTTTATACGTATCTTATACGTATTAATTTTATAATTTGATATTGAATAATCAAAAGTGATTTGTATTTAAATGTTCAAATTTGTATTCTATAATTTGTTTATTTAAACTATAATCGTTATCCAATTTTCTCAATTATTTTTATATTTTTTTTCAATTTTATTATTATAAAAAATTTTCAAATTAGAATGAAATAATATTGCATCTGATATGAATTATTTAACATAATTTTGAAATGATTTATTACAGCAATGCTAACCGGAAAGTAAATTTCACTTTCTTATAGCCCTGTGAAACATATGGAAACAAATCATAAATAGTACGAACTTTTTAGTTAATCATATACATAATTAACTTGTGTATATATCAGCTATGATATTACATTCTACTTTCATAAAATTTTTCCAGTTTTTCCAATTTTTTCAGTTTTCCACATCGTTGCCTAGGAATTCTCTAATCTACCTGAGTTTGTAGGATGCTATTCATCGTTCCTTTTTCTTGCTCTTAACCAATGATGTTGATTTCCTCCTGATAGGGTTTGCATATACATTTGTATCGAATGCGCATACTTTATTCTTTTCCGTTAGTCTGCCGTGAGCCTCTCTGACCGTTTTTACTACTCTCTTGTGGTCCAAATAAATGCTTTCTCTATATCTATAAAGGTGGCAATATCCACTTCTTTATTTTGCAATGCCTTTTGGACGTATCTAATCAACTTATGAAGTACCGACTGCGTGGATTTTTCTCACTGATATGCATGTTGATTTTCATGCAGCCATCACTCTATCAAAATTTTACATTCGTTACATAAGTTCACCAGTCTCTCTAAGGTCTTTGGGAAGAAAAGCGTGAAACTAATAGGCCTAAAATCCCCCACTTTGCTGGAAGTAATTTTGCCAGGTTTTCATATAATTAACGCTTTGGTTTTTTTCTATTTACCGAGAATATAATCAATAGCCATCGATCTCCTTAGGGTCCTGGCTATTAATTTCAGACTCGAGGTTATAGAAACATTATAGAAAGCATGCCATCAGGCCCAGGTACTTTGTAAGGATCAACGCTATCAATTGCCCATTTTAACCTATTTGGTATGATTATCTATGCAGCCATTCTCCAGGCGGCATCAGCATTCATAATAATTGCCCTAGGTGTCAGCTCGTTTCCCATCTTGACATCAGGGAATTTCCTCCATGTACTTCAAGGATCTAAAAGGCCAGCTGGCCAGGTGAATCGAATGTTTCCAGTAATATAAGTTTGAAGTGGTCTATCGAGCTGGGAAGTCACACTATAATGCGAATGGATTATATCTCGTAGACGTTGTTTAGAGGTTGGTTATTGTGATCAAATAGAGGCTAAGGATGGGGCTGTTGAAGAAACAATGATTGGTTCAATTTCGCTTGACACAGACTCTTCGAGTGACTAGCGGTCTAGTCGGTTGCAAGACTATTTTATCAGGGTCATCTTACGATTGAAACATTAAATAAAATTTACTTTTTCTTTTTCATTTATTCTACATGTAGAGAAAGGTTAACAGAATTGAATTTTAAAATGATATTTTTTAATATTTTATCAAAAATAATTATTTTTCGAAGGGATATTAAAGTTAATAAAGAAAGAGAGAGTAACGGAAGATTACGCTCCCGTTAATAAAGAAATTTTTGATTTTAAAAATTTATGAGCGACTTCATAACAACTGGTTTATTTCAAATAATTTATTCAAGGTTAATTCCAATGCATTGCGAAATATTGAATTATTGTTGGAAATGCCTAGGTTAGCTTCACCAGAGGCTAGCCATTAATGGACGAAGTTTGTGCATTATTAGTTTAAAATTAAAATTTTATGTCAACAGTGAAGCTAAATTATAAATGTATATATTATTCAAAGGAAGAGAACAAAATTCTATATACAGGATGATCCATAAGTATGCGTCGTAAAAAAATGTTCTAAAGAAAAGTTTTACATTTTTAAGGGGGCAAACCGATACTGTTAAAATCCTCTTTCCATCCAGCCCCCGGAGGATTAGGGGGGAGGGAAGAAAGTAACTCTAAAATTTCAAATACGGACTTCTAGCCGAGTCAGAAAAGGAAGGGTGATGACGAGAAGGAAGAGAGAAACTTCAGGAGGACGTTCGTTGTGAGAGTCCCTACTGGCGCCGTTTATGGTCCTGCAGTTTCGTCTTTACGTCGATCCTAAAAGGATTTTCATTCGCGTAAAATATTCTAATAAGAACAAGGATGCTGCTATCGAGACCCCCTCCCCCCCCCTCCTGAACAAGGAACACAGCGACGGTGGAGAAATAGCTCCCAGTTCATCACTATGGCGAATGCTGATATAGCTGTTTCACAGAACAATTTTCACCGAAGTAAAGATTCTTTAGCCATTTTCGCCAAACGATCTATCTGAGATGCGGACGGAGATACCCTTAATACAAGAACCTTGGGTTGTCAGAGGAGCCATCAAAAGCATCGGTCCTGGAACTAGAATTGTGATTAATGCTTCTAGTAGCAGGATTAAGGCTGGGATTGTATTTAGAGGTCTGAGCAGTGTCCTCCTCCCGAATTTCTGTTATAGGGACTTCCCAGCAGCAGCATGTGACTTCACATTTTCAGGAATCAAGAAGACGGTAGTCCTAGTTTCGGATTATTTTCCACATGACGTGAACGACATGTCGCCTCTGAGGATTCAACATCTAATAAGAAGAAGGAGACATCCTGTATATCCTGAGCTATGGTGCCAACACCCACCACATAGTGTGGCGCAGCACAGACATTAACACTGGAGGTAAAACTATGTTTACGTTCTTAGCAGGAACTAGCCTGGAAGTAGCGAATGTCGTTTCTGAACCGACTTTTAGTAATGCAGTCAGGGCTGACGTCCTTCATCCTATTATGATGAGCGCACCGTTCAGGCAACAACATGAAGAAGTGGAGAGTGTCTGATGTGCCATCCTTATCAGATCATTCGACAATTGAGTTTTACATTAGCTATGATCCTTGGAGCTATATTACCCACCGTGAAGCAATCACTGGAATGACTGTCCGACTCAGACTAACACTCAGTTAGTCTGAGTCGGACAGGATATACTCTAGGCTTAGGTTGACGCTGCGGTCAAGCTGCTGACGGGGGTGCTTTGGAATGCCTTTAATTACACCAACACCAATATCATCTGCAGAGAAACAAACTACTTTGGCTGATTGTCATCGATTGGCTATTCGAAAAGCTGAGGTGAGGAAAGTTCTGTGTGACAGGTTGTGCTGACGATCTGATGATCTTGGTCCGGGGACCGTTCCTCGAACCCTTAAGAGACCAAATGGTCGAGGCCTTTAACACGATGGAAAGATAGTGCAACTACTACGGTCTGACTGTTAATGTATCAAAGTCGAACTTATTAACTTCAACAAAAGTTAATTAGTTAATTAAATTCTTCTAAGAGCGAGAGAGGTAATGTGACCTCTCTCGCTCCTTGCCATGACGCTAAAACAGCGAGAAGAGGTTACCTTGGGGGAAAATGTCTAATGAATTCCGCAACGCCCTCTGGATTTGCAAAAGAACCATTGGGCTTAAGCACCATACTGAGGATCCTGAGAGTGATATTGCTTTCGAGGATGACGCATGGATTCGTCGACTAGTAGAAAGCGATACAAATGAAGTTTATAGCTGACAAACTTGAAACGATGAGAGGAAAAGTCCTGAAAACTACGTGTAGAGCCATGAGAACTAAACCTACTATGACGCTAGGGATATTATGGAACGTTGTAACCTTTGACCTGGCAATCATACAAAGAACAATTCAATCTACCCTTAAATTAAAGGCAGATGGGATATCATCAGGGAGGGAAACTCATGTCCGGCTCCCATTCGTGTTCAAGACTCTGACAAGATTGGGAGACGTGGACTATACGATGGATTTCTCCTTTGAGCAATCCAAGTTTTCCATCTCGTACACGTCGGACACACCAAATGGTGCTCCTATTTGGTACACAGACGACGCCAAAAACGAGTCAGGAGCCGGTGTTGGCATACACAAATTCAGCAGAGGTATCTATACGTTAATTTTCCTGCCGAGCCACGTGACGGTTGTACACACTGAGACTTTCGCAACTCAAAATTGTGCCTGAGATGATTCTCAGCGAAGGTAGTGAATGGTACAATGGTACTTTCTACAAACACATTTTTATGGACAAATAAGCGGCACTGATCTCACTAAACAATATTAGCACGGGATCCTGGTTCGATGCTGATTGTTGAGAGAAGTTCAATCAGCTTGGTACAATTACAGCTTGACTGGGTTCCAGGTCACTCTTGAATGGAAGAAAACATAATGGCAGACAGATTAGCCAAGTGGGAGTCAGAAGGGTTCCAGTCAGATGTACGACAGATCATTCGGGTCCTACATAGATGGTTGCCAGAAACAGAAAAATGCTTATGGGCCCTCATCTGCAACCTAAATGAGGAGCTGAATTGAGAAGAATGAGCAGAAATTAGGTCAGAACTTTGGCTCAGCTAATCACAGGGCATTAAGAAACACAGTGTATTGAGAAACACCTGTTCTAACTCGGCATAGCGACATCACTTGATTGCAGATGGTGTAAGCGCGAGCCGGAGCATTATCAGTGGCCAGGGCGGCTATTACTAGGTCCTTTCATTTAGACCTGGAATGACTAAGGCCCTGGAAAGTTGTCGACTTACTTATTGTAAGCAAGACACTGCTTCCTAACGCGGTAGAGGACTTATAGTCAGCACCTACTAATGAACCAATGTGCACATGGAATCTGTCTGGTCACATACTTGGTGTATATGACGCACTAGAACAGATAGCGAGCGATCGAAGGGTGTTACCCTGGTTCCTAGAACCTTTGAATTTCTATACTGTTGCCTTGCCACTGCTCTGATACTGCCAAGCCATTTTCATGACAATACTATGCTATGCTATGTCTCACGAACAAGGCAGGTCTGGTGACCCTTTTATTGTTATGGACTTTTATGACAAACTGGAGGATGCTTTGAAAACATTGGGTTTGTTGAACAAACTAGAGTGCGTATGGATTTAAATCAGGATTCAACAGGAATCCTGGTGGTACAACCCGTCGTGTTGCAAAAAAAGGACAAGCTGTAAAAGTCCAAACTGGAGGAAGTGGTAAAGAGACATCTACTGTCTTGGCTTGTGGTAACGCTGCTAGACCCGTCAGTAGAAAATTGACACCGTCAATTTTCTACAAGGGTAAATAACTAAATACACACATAGAATAATTATTCTGCAATTCAAATTAAATATTCATTAAATACTTCTTTTTAGGAAAGCAATTTTGGGACATTAACAGGGAAGAATATCCCGGCACAAGCAAGCACATCACGGAAAACGGTTGAATGACTAAGTACGCGTTTCTCCACTAGTTCGAAATTTTTTTGTTGGTTTACATATCCAGTGAACCCAAGAAATTGGTGATTTATGATGGTCACCTTTATCACGTCAGCGTCGATTTGATTCAGTTGCTCATTTCGCACAACATCGCTATTTTAAAGCTACCGCCACACACGTCGCGTATCTTTCAGCCATTAGATGTTTGCGTGTTTCGCAGCTTGCAATGTGACTGGGATAAAAATATATCTTTGTGAGTACAAACACACATCGGAAAACGGCTGCCAAAAACACACTATTTTAACAACAATTATTGAATTAGTCACAATTATAAATAATAAGGTACTAACACAATTAAACTTAATAGTAATCATTATTTATAAATACTACAGCTATTTAAAGTTCAACTTTTCGGTTTTGCATCACGATTGCCTCGAATGCTCCTAAATTGGCTTAGATCGGCCACTCTTGTTCGTTGTCATTCTACTATGATAGAATTGCAATGTTACAGGTTGGAATGTTGCGAGATAAGATTAAGGATTGAGACCCAGTTTAATGTATAAATACGTGATCACTTATATAAGGAAGTTCCCAATTTCTTGACAAGATTTCTTCAAGACTTGTTTCAAACTAGCACAAAATTGTTGTCCAGAAGATGTTCAAAGGGTTTAGGAATGCTGATCTAAAAAAGCAGAAATATTTTATGAAAGTTAATGTTCAGGATCACTTTTCTTACCTAAACTCAAAATTGGAAAATGCCTTCCTCGCATGACACTTTTATTGACACTAATAAAAAACTTGTTTAGTTTATTACTATGATATATTTTAATTCTTGCATTGGTATCAAACATGAAGAAAATTTTAAACTCACTTGATGATGATGATCAATCATAGCCTTACTCATTAAATCAGTTAAAACAACATCCAGCTTTGATTGATATTTGCACTATAAGAAACTCAAGTTTTCAATCACTAAAGAAACTCAATCAATCGGAATCAATTTAATGGATCTTATGTGGCTGTCGAGGAGTTTTATTTATTAACTACCTTTGATTAATGAAACGTGGTGATTTTTGTTGCAATTTGAGCAAAATAAAGAAACATGTTCTGCAAGGCCTTGGTAGATAAGTAAATGACTTTATGAAAATTTTCATAACTATTTCGTACAGTATAAATTACATATATACATATAAAATTAAAAAAATGTTCAATATAAAAATGTTTTTATATACACGTCTGCCCTTAGATGTACAATGTATTACACACAATCTCACATAGTTTATGTCTATCCTATCGTTTGTTGTAATATATATATTTTTTTTACAGGGTACGTGATGCTTGGTGGAGCATACACACTACAGATATGTATGTCATCCACCACGACCCATTCCAATTCATCTTGTTTGACCAGTTGTATTTCCTGAACAAAGATGCAATTTCTCATGCAAATTGCTGCCTAGCCAGATCTGTCTGATACCCAAGATCGACCTAATGTCAAATGTCATCGAATTAATGTCACGATATTGTTCACTGATAATGACAACATCAACACTACTCTCCTTCACATTCTGTCATAATAGGTCCTGTATGAAATAAATACTTGGCCCTTAAAATTATTGGAGAATTTGATATTATATTTTTTTCCTACCCAGGAAAGCTTCTAGCCAATTGTTAGACTAACAAAAATACTAGCAAAACCTCAAGGAAGGAATAGGTTAAAGTAGTAAATAGCAAAAAACATGCAAGCGTAGTAATGTTTGCGCAAGAGCATGCAGTCAAAACAAAAAAATAAAAAATAACCAAAAATTTTCAAATACAAAATTAAACTAAATTCAATCAAGTTAAAGATAGTCTTTAGCTTAGATTTCATTTAATAGACTGAGCAAACTAGAAAAATCGACTTTTAGGCTGTGTGCTTACTATGCTTGGAACTGGAATTTAATCATAATTAATTTTTGTTTTCAATAACATAATAATAATAATCTTCATAATCAATTATTCAATTAATGCACAAATTTAATTGTCGTCATTAGAAATGAAAATGTATGTAACAGCTATTGATTTTAATTTTGCATAATTGAGACAGGCTATGAATAAATACATGTGTGATTTTGATAAAAACATGTGTTAGGTTTTGAGATCGATTTCCAATGTGTTACAGTTCTTAAAATTATATACAAGAAACTACGAATAAATATAAATATAGAATTCGCATATAAATAAAGATAATGCTAAGGGTTGAAACAATGTCGGGTTAAGTGGTTTTTCTGATTTTATCTAAGTTGACGGCAATGTGCTAGCAAGCAGTTGTTGTTTACACGTTGAATGATGTACCTCGTACACTGAATAATGGCAGCATAATAATTGCTCATCAGTAAATTAAAAATTAGAAGTAGATTCGCTTTATCATGTTGACTTCTATACATATTACACGCAATGCGAAAAGTATTCTGCAAGACTCCATGCTTGGTTCTAATTTATGAAATATAATATACAATTAATAACGTGCAGCTAATTTGAAAATAATTTCAAATCATTAATAAAGTTTTAAGCGTAATTTTCCGGATCATAATAAAAAAAGAAGTAAAAAAATAGAAATCAGGTTAAAAATATATTATGTAAAAAAACCACTGAAAAGTAAGACTTACATCCATCCTGGGTAATTAGACCACAAAAGCCATAAATTTTAATCAAAATTATGGTGAAAATCAAAGAAATCAAATAGAATCACATTTAGGCTTATGTGCAGTGTTTTACATTACAGGATGCACGTGTAAAGATAAAGGCAAAAACATGATCGCAAAATACAGAGATAAATAAGCTCACAGAGGTATGCGAAGACATTGATGATGTCACGTGCAGATCGTTTAAAATAGCTGCATGCCTTAACCGCCTCTTCCATAGAGATGGAAGTGGTAAAGTAGATAGTGATTGACTAAAACCATTTAATCATATATTATTTTTTCAATTTGCTTTCCATATAAATTTTAGTATACCAACAAAATACTTATAAAGGTCACTAATGATATATATAGAAATATCAATTATAATAAGATACTTATAATCTCATATCTTAATTATATTGTATTCTGGTTAAGATTTTGGTATTATTTATAAAAAATCATAATCATTTAAAATTTAATTTTTTAATTTAAATAATTTAAAATCGAACATAAGTTTACCTTGGTAACGAAGAAAGCATTATCCATCTGTAAGGTTACTTCTGTTATAAAGATAATTTCGAGTAAAAATATGTGTGATTCTTTTTTTTTAATACTTGGGATTCATGAAATACTTAGCAGATACATCTATCTGCTGAGTCTGACGATTTGTAAATCGTCAAACCATTAATTCATGTTTTCTGTGATGTATATTTGGTTAGGCGTAAACCTAATTTCAATACACAATCGTATATCAAATTCTGGACAAATATGAAATGCATGAACTATTTAAAAATTTAATTTTATTCAAAGCTAGATTTTATGTGGAATTTGGTTTGTATTTGGGACTACGATATAAACTTCAAGGTAGTGTATATCAAAGTCGGGAGGTGGCGCATATTAGAGATGCGCCAGTACTTTCATTAAGTTTCAAATAATCCAATGATACAAGAGATCTTTCCAAATTTTTCTATAACATCACTAACGCATACCTGGTTAGTTTTCCTTGCAAATCTTGCCCGGAAACTCATAAAATTTGACTAGTTTTTTGCGATAATCTGAACTAATGTTTCATTTGAGAAAGTACAATTTTTAACACATTGATAATTCGTGAATTTGGAATCTGCATTAAAAATGTTTCAGCATATTAATAATCAAGTTTAATATTTAATTTTGTTTTCACTTTATATTTAAATTTTGTATGAATTATTGGGTGCATGCATTAATTGATTATTTCATTCGTATGAGTTGAAAATTTAATTAATCTATTTTGCAACTACTGTAACAAAATCTCAAGTTTTCTCAAAATGATGAAAAAACATTATTGAAGAACTTTAATTACTGAATAAAATACTGTATATTGTATTTTATTCGATTTTTCTATAAAATTCAGAATGAGATACCCACCTTTATCAGAAGAATGAGATGTAATAAAAATAAGTTTAGTTATTAAATTAAAGAATTCAAATTAAGATTTTTTTTGGTGTTTTGTAACAAAAGTTTTTCCGTATTATATTTACAATTTGTATTATAGAAAAAATCTTTAAAAGTGGTTTTCAGTTT
>JABFQD010004780.1:0-11394 GCA_022817045.1 Psix sp. ZL-2020
TGTAAATAATTCATATAAATTTTAATTTCAAATATAATTCGTTTTGTATAGTTCATTTAATTTAATAATTAATTGTCATTAATTATTTGAAATGTGTATAAATATTTTTGAAAGATCTAAAAATTAATATTTCGATATTTATTGGAATTTATGAAATTCGAAGTGATTTAAATTTCCTTCTGCAAAATAAGTACAATATTTGCTAACAGACGGCAGCACTAGCGATTCAATATCATATGACGACTGGGTCGGCGACACCGGTTTTTGCAGCTTTAAAGTTTATCCCCATCAGCTGGACACGTATTTTTAAAGTGTTTCATTTTATTAGTTGAATCGTTTTTTATTATTTCTGACCATGAGTGAGTTCGAAGACTATAGAAGTCCACTTGCGACACGATATGCTTCGAAAGAAATGCGTTTTAATTTTAGTGATCAAAACAAATTCTCCACATGGCGTAAATTATGGGTGTATCTTGCCAAAGCCGAAATGGTTCGTAATTTTGTTCCTTTTAATTATTTTTGATTCAATCATTGATTTAAAACTCAATCAATAGATCTTGACAAAAAAATTATTTGTCCTCAATTATGCTACATATTTGTAAATAACGTATTATTAAAATTAAATTATTTAATTAATTTCAATAAGTGCATTACATTAATTAACATAATTTTAATTTTATTATTGATTAATGTAATTTTGCACAAAATTCTTGCATAAGTAATTTGAAAATATAATATCCAAGATCAAAGGTTATCAGTTTTTGTGATAGTTTTATATCTCTCTGCCATACATTCGACCCCACACGAATTATTTGTCTGTGATACTTAACAAAACTAATATTATTTATAACTCAAAAATATTAATTATATAAAAAACTAAAAAATAAATAATTACTCTTATTATTTGACATAATTTATAAAAAAATTTCCATGAGAAATTGTTTCTGTTATCTTAAATTCCAATTGGTTTTGCAATAATCAGCATTTGTAAAAAATTGAATAATTAATGTACAATATTCTGTATTAATGAGTTTATATGGTTTATTTGACTATAAATTATTATAAGTTTACAATAATTTTAAGTAAATTACAATTAGTAGTTTCTCTCATAAAATAATTAAGAAAAATTGATATTATTTTTTCTCATGCGTTGAGTTTCTGCTTCAAAGTTGGTATTAATAACTATTCAAAATGATTTTAATTACTTTATTTTACTGAAAGACCGAAGAAACAGGTCAAATGCTTGAAAATCAAGAAATCATCATCCAGCCACCTAAAGTGATACAATCGAAAAAAATTATAAAGAGTGATAATCAGAATTTTAGTAAACTCAATAAAAGAGAAAATCAGTTTCAAAGAAATGAGGTTAAATCAAAATCTCTCGAAACGTTGAATCAAAATAGTCAACAAAAGAATATTCGAGAGCAAAAGATTAATGAAATTTCGAAGAAGAAATGGAAGAATTGCCAAAAAAAGAGAAATCAAAAATTGTCAAAACCTGAACCTCTTATGAATGACAAAACTACCAATTCAAAAATTGATAAAAATGATAAATTTAACGATTATATCAGTGAGCGTTATGATTCGTGTATCGACTCATCATGTAAGTCTTCGATGGTGTCTGACTGTACTTCTGAGATTCCACAAATGAATTTCAGTTTATTTGACGAGTTTACATTTTCACGCGCATCTTCGAGTACCCGTTCTTTGCATCAAGACATGTTTCAAGGCTACGATGTTATTGATGAACTGAATTCAAACTTCGAAAACAACTTATACTTAGATTCAAAGAAGACTGATATTTATGGAAACAATTATTTTACTCAAGTGCCATTATCAGTTCAATTATCAGGTAATTTTTCACATGTAAAAGATGTCAAAATTTCTATATTATATTTCCTATTAAATTGATTTTTATTGAATTATTAATCAAATTAAAAAAGTAATAAAAAAGAAAACCAATACGAATTAATTTTTTCAGGGTATAATCAAGTTCCAAATCTGCAATATGAATCAGTGTATTATTCATCACTCGTCCCAAATCATTATTATCAGCCTTCCCGCGAGTACTACGAACCAATTTCCCAAGGAATGTACATCAACAACATATATCCGCAGGCTCAAGCTCAAGAAAATTATCAACCTATTGCTTCAACGTATGCTCCACGATTGAATTCAATATATACCGGTGAAAAATGTTGTTCCTCTGAGATGCATTATTGCTCAATGCCTTACGAAGAAAATTTTCTTTCAAATTCTCATTTAAGACCAATTAACTATCAAAATAACTGTCATAATTATGCTTCTCGAGTACCATTATCTTCTAAATATGCTAAGAGCGAATCTTTGATGTATAAAACTTCCAATTGTACAGTCAGAAATATTCCATCTTTGAAATCTGTCGGCTTCATCAACCGTAAAAATCAAGTCTCAAATTCGACTAGCTGGACAACTCGTATAGTTCAAAATAATCTGGAGAATATTCCTCCTGGCGCAAGGCCCATTCTTCGAAATTTCGATTGAACACAATTTTTAACCTGATTTATCTAGATCATTTGGTTTTTTAAATATTTAACACTTAAATGTTTTTATATTATTTAATCGTATCAAATTGTGTTTCTTTAATTTGTTATACTGCGTTATGTCAGTCAATTGAAATTTTATTTCTGATTATTGATTTTATTAATTATTTAATATAATATCAATTAGAAAGTTTTATTCGTGACAAGCAAATTATGACTTTAACAATTATTATGTTATTTTCAAAGCGTTTTTTTTATAATTAATCTTAATTAATCAAAAAAGATGTTTCTATTAAATGTATTAAACCTGTGGCGGTATCTAATTTATAATGTCATATTGTACACGCTTGATTTGTTTTCGATGTGAAATAATTAAATATTATAATGCTAAAAATATTTTGAATGCAAAGAATTGCATGAGCATGTATCCAATGATTACTGTTGATTCACTTATGTTATTTAATTATGGTAGTTTTAAATATCTCGAAGAATAAAACTATTTATGTAATATAACACGAAACAATACGCAAATTATTTGTGTCTGCTGCTACCTTGAACAACCACGCCTAGAAATTCTCTTCAAGACTCGCTGTACTGTATGCTATGAATCTTATTGTTAGTTTTCAGATTCACATTATATAATCTAATATTGTCTACATCACTGGATGCATAATGCTCTAATTTACATCTTTTGTCTTATTTTGTTGTCAGAAAAAAAAGTCACTTTAACTTATACTTTTATTGTTTGTCATTTATTTATATCCTAAAACAAGAATATTGTTTGGGACTATTTTCAAAATAATAGAAAACTTGTACCAAAAGTGTAGTTACTTTAATATAGTTAACATCACTTAAATAAGAATAAATTATTGCTAAATTGAAGATATTACATTATACCAAAATTTTTATGTTCTATATAAAGTGTCCCTTACGACAGGTCTTATTTTATTCTTCTTTCTGTATGTTCCTGTATTTATGTTACTATCAGTTTCTATATTGCTTTCTGTATTAATTCCATCAGTGTCATTTTGTGTATTTTCACTTGAATCTTTGTTTCTTTTTACAACGAATGTGGATGTTGATGGTAATTCGATAGATTCTTTTAAATTGCTATAATTTGTATTGATTGTTGGCTCTTCATTGATAGACTCGTTTATTCTGAAAAATTGAAAAATAAAGGAATCTAATTTAAAGAAATATAAATAATTTACTTTTTACGTACGTTCGTTCGTTGGAGTGAAATTCATCTAAAATATCAGACTGTTCTTCATGTATTATTTTTTTCGTTGGTGTTTGGGTCTTCTTATGCCGCTGGATGTAAGAAAACATTGCCACTTTAGTTACAGTTTCAGGCAATCCTGCTAATTTAGCTGCTAATCCAGCTCCATGCGTTGGACAAGGACCTTTTTAAAGTAATAATTAATATAAAATAACAATAACTTTGATTAAATTTTAATGAAATTATAATAATAAATTAATCATTTCTAATCAATATTAATACTTTCGTTGCACTTTTTATAGATATTCAATTTGATTACAGAGTTGCTTATTACTAAAAATAGAGGACTAATTTATCTTTTGTATATCATAGTAAAAATGGTAATTTTTTGTAATAATAAATTTAATATTTATTATTTTTTATATATTGTTTTTTTATGTAAGATATAAAAAATGTCAAAAGTTAATTAAAAAATTCAATTGAATATTTTTATAGATAATCTTACGAGTTTCATAAACACGGTGTAATCGTCTCGTAGGTCGTGTACAGAAATCTTCTATAGTACCTGAAAATGAATGTCCATATTTCATATAAATCATGAAGAGTTCTTTCTAATCTTCTTTTTGTCGTGTGTCAACGAACCATCATGTCCACCAGCTGGAATCTTAGTTTGCGCCGATTGCGTGATTTTCTCACACTGTGCTTCTTGCACAGTTTGATGACTCCCACAGTTACAACTTTAATTGTAATGATTATGCCGTCATTAAAAAGGCATGAAGTATTATTCTATGCTTAGGCACTCCACGCTTGAGTGCTACACAATTTTGAGATGTGCAACATTTAATAAAATTACGTGTCTATTAGATAAGTGGAACAATATATATATTTACGAGTTACAACACGATTGCCCTTTATCTTGCAACAAGTGAAAAAAACTTGGACACACGCCGCACTGAGGTGGTAATTGTGGAGCGACTGTAAATGGCGTTTGACAAACGTCGCAATGATTTGAAGTTTGGATCGGTTTTTCTTTAAGTTCAAATTTTGTAGTCTGAAAAATATCCAAAATAAATTTGTCATATATTCTTATTTTTTTCTTTTATTTACGTGTCATTTTTTAACGAGTCTAAAAATAAAAATTGAAAAGTTTAAAAATCTAATACCTATTATGTAAAATTTAACTTAATGAACATATTACATCTTTCTAATATGTAAAGCATATCAAATATGAATATCGTACTCCACCAGAGGTTAATAAAAAAAACTATTTAATGAATTATTATAATTAGATAAGTAGATAATAACGTTTACATCTACTTGTATTTTAGATAAATTAATTGTCTAAAAATTACTTGGACACTGTCAGAAGTTGTATTGGCAGGTTCTGTTTGTATCTGACCAATATCTACAGTATTCATTAACAGTGTACTGGTCTGAGCATCAACATATTCTCGTCGTCTACCAATACCAATTTTTCGATATATATGATCATTTCCATCGTTTACAATATGGACTTGTCGCAGACTACTAATACTTGTTGCTAAGTCACATTTGCATTTCTAAATTTTGCCCAAATAAAAACAAATGATATGTCAAATGAATTTGACAAAAAGAAACAAATTATACATTGTTGAGATAATAATAGTTATCATTATTAACCTCTTCAGCAGGACAAAATTCCTTACGTAAGTAAAGAATTTCGGGTTCATAAATACACTTGTTTCTTGGTGGTAATAAATATTGACGTGATGGCAGTTTTTGTTTCCTGGAACTGAAGCGATAATATTACAAGACTCTTTATTTAATTATAAAAATAAGTTACTTATTGGACAAATTAGGAAAAAGTGTCTAAAGAAATTGAAGGCTAATAATAATTATTTATAGAAATTGAATACTTACGCAAAAAACGACATTACATCAAAGAGAAAAAGCAGAGCAAGGATAAAACAAAGAATTAACGTTGTCAGTACTGACCAGTTCAGTTGAGTTAAACTATTTATGTAAACAGTTATTAATAAATTACCCGCTATTGTGAATAATATTACTCCTAGAAAACTAAAAAATAACATCTAAACAAAATAAAGAAATATTAATAACTATATTCATTGGTTTTGTTAAGTATCAAACAAAATATCTCATATTTACGGGGCTACTTGGTAACATAGATCCATGAAACTGGCTTACTATATCTAGACTTGTGAGAAAAACGTATATTGTTGTTATCGTTAATATTGCAATAGGAAATACCTCAAAAATTGGTCGGAAAACATGATTTGATATCATGAAGATTGTAATGGCAAATATAGCCACTGTCAAAATCTGTGAACACGTTCTATTAATACAAATAATTACAAAATGTGCTAAAACACGTTTAATTGTTGACTTACGAATTGTAAGCCTCGAAGAATTCTTGTTATCGTCAAAATGTAGCTCTCATTCGAAGACATTTTTTGCAAATGAACTGCTTCTTTGTCTAACGGTTCATTCGACTTTTTTTGTGGAGTGTAATATTTTCCAAAACAACTAAACTGACCTAAATGAAAGTTAATTTATCATTCAATGTACGTTTCAAAGTTGGTGTCGGTAAATGACAAATATATCTTCAGATAGATTTAAAAATATTTTGATACTGATATTGTATGTGAAAATACAACTGTATTCATTTTGATTTTAAAAATTCAATACTTACGAGCAAAACTCATTGTTTAGACAGATCTTTATACGTTTTACATTATTAACTCTCAATTTCAATAAGTAACCAAAAATTACCTATCATGTATAATTTTCATTTGTTTCGAAATTTTGATGTTTTCTACTGTTCTACAATTTGGTTTTTTTCCAACATTATGATGTCAAATGAAAATACATAAAATATGAATTATAAATATTATTCTCGATAGAATATTAATTTGACCAAGTTTGGGTTTGAAAGAAAAAGCCAATATGTTAAAAACTATTAATGATTAATCATTATTGTAGATTTAATTATTCATATAAATACAAATTAAGTATTTTTACAACAAAATAATTAAATAATACATTTACGATTGATATTTTCATACGTTTAGATATATTTTGTCAAAGAAATTATTTTATACATATGAAATATTCCAAAGTGTATACATTCTAATTGTTAGTTTATTGAGATCTGTAAAGGTCTATGAAAAAGTATATTTCATTTCAATTATACATCACAAATAATCAATATCCAAATTAGAATTTGAATTCATTTTAATAATACAAAAATGCGATTGAAATGAAATATACATACAAAGCTTTAGCAAGAACAATTATTTAGAAGCTGCTTAAATATTGCATTATGTGATATATTAATGTCGTACGCACACGACAGTATACATTAATACGTATACGATATAGATATCTTAAATCTTACCAGGAGACTGTAAGAGAGAAACAAAAAAGAATATATCGAAAGTATTTGAAACAATATTTCGATTCATTCTTCTCTCACTACGTCTCGTTTTATCATTTATGGACGGAACGATAATTGTAATTGACATTACAAACAGTATTATTGTTAAATACTAGAAATTCATGAGTAATTTTAAATTGTAAATACATTGTCCAATCACGCATTCGCATTTCAGTACGTAATATAACTGCATTACCATTGTTTTATTTAATTTTTAGATATCTCAATGTCTAACGCTGTTTTCTTTTCATTAGTACAATTAAAATTAATTATACTGCTCGAACTTTGGATTTCAGCAAACTACATACTAGAACAATCTGAAAATTTTCATTGAAAAATTGTATGATTCATATTTGGACTCATTGAAGTATTTCGTCAAATTGGATTAATTGAACAATTTTATGACAATAACTTGATTTGTCTTTTTTGAGAGGTGAAAATATTGATTATTCAATTTCTCAATGCATTTTATTTGTAAGCAATCAGAAAACTGGATTATATCTCAGTTGGTATGATTTTTATAATTAAAAAATATTAAATATTGTATAAATTCGGAGTGGACGGATCGTTGGGCCATAAAGTAGTCGAAAATACATAATTGACACGTTTGTATAAAATAAATAACTACTTTGTCTTAAATGCACATAATATTTCTCCAAATTAACATTATAAAATCTATAACTTCTTAAGGACGTACATTTTTTACTAGATTGTCACAACTATTTATAATAGAATTTAAAAAGTGGTGATATACAGAGAATCATTAATCTAAAAGAAAAAGTCAGATGCAATCTAGCAAAAAATGAGCGTTAACGTTTTATAACAGGAATGTTTAATTAATGCAATTTTGAAAAGGCACAAGTGTCATTGATCTAGATAACGTAAT
Organism: Psix sp. ZL-2020; assembly: GCA_022817045.1. Classification (NCBI taxonomy): domain Eukaryota; kingdom Metazoa; phylum Arthropoda; class Insecta; order Hymenoptera; family Scelionidae; genus Psix; species Psix sp. ZL-2020. The sequence continues at coordinate 8,061 of JABFQD010004780.1, forward strand.
TTTTACTTTGTCACTTGCATTCTTTTGCAAAATTGAAGACAAACTATCAAACTAAATAACAATCATTGAACATTGTTGCTATTTTGGTTTTTACAACAAATATCTACGCTTTCAATTGCCATCTTTCAAAATGTGTTCTTCAATAAAACTTTACATCATAGATATTTTTCAAACAAATGTTGATATTTAGAAGTGAAATATCTTGCAAAATAAATGTTTTACCTTAAATACCATAAATCGCAACTTATATTACATTGTATAAAAATATTTCAACTTAATACTTTAGTATTACAATATTTAAAATAAATTTCGTTCACAAGGTACTTCATTTCTACGCAGACATGAATGTATTAATATACAAAAGTGATTAGAATTTTGCAAGCTACATTAAATAGCAGCTTGTAAAATGAACCAATCGGACGCTGCTCTCGTATTTAGGTGAATTGATAAAATGCTCACATTGAAATTGTCGTACAACATTGATTATAATATAATAACCATGAAGTTTTAATTTTGTGAAAACACATTTAACAACTTAACCATAACTTATTTGCATTTATGACGAGTACTTATATATCGCGAAGACATCGAACGCAAATATTGCTGTGTTAACAAAAGTGAAAATACCTCCGGATAAAAGCATGTCCATATACAACTTGCTAGGAAATATGGCGTTGTTTTGTACGAAAACGTAGTCTCCGAGAAGTTTACGCCAATTATTTATAATTATACTTGCTGCGATCAAATGAAAAAGACATCCTATGGAGGAGAACAAGATGGCCTACAATTGAATAATGGAGTTAGTTAGAGTTCACTTGTTTATTATGTTATTATGTTTGAATAATAATTACTCTTATAATTTAGGTTTCTGTAATTATTTAGTCACAATTTTATATATTGAATGGGTGGTCAAGTTAGATTTAATTTATAGAGAAAATTGAGAGTGGACAGTGTAATGGAATCTAATGAGAATAATATTTGAATTACAGTACGTTAAGGTGAAAGAAAAAAGCAAACAAAAATTTGAAATATGCGCAGAAGTGAACACGTAATCGGTATGGGAGTGAGCAATGACGAGGCCTTGATGTTACTGCTAATTACAGGCGTGTAAAACGTGGTTTCAATAGTGACTCAGACCATGTAAATAGATTTTTCAATAGTTAATTTACTCGTATTAATGAAATCACCTGAACATCACGATATAAATCTCTTTTAAACGATTACAAAATCAAATAGAAGAAATCGATTTTTTAAAATAATAGAGATTGGCCATATTGAGTTTCATAAATATTGTACTTTTAAAAGCTTACACAAAAATATGGTCAACTTTTCGTTTTATGATATTTGGGTTAAGTCATTTTTAAAATAAACTTTAAACAACTGCATGGTGTCGAAAATTCAACTTGTAAATTCAAGTCATTTGATGAGAGAAAAAGTAATTAAATTCTGTTGACTTGATAAAGCTGCATTTTTATCACAAAATTATTTTAATTGCAATTAATATTTAATCTGATGCTTTACTGAAAATGTATGTGAATTTCATAAATAGTTTTTATGAGTTGAATTATTTATTTCTTTTTTTTTTTTTTTATGTAGGATTAGTATAATATAGCAAAATCAAGTTGAATTTTTTGGGAATTTGATTACATCAGAAACTGAATGATAATGAAATACCTAATTTTAAACCCTTTAGACGTTTTTATTAGTTGTAGAATAGAGATGAAGAGCAAACAAAAAATACGAAAGTTGTATAAATTTAGCCATAGAAATATATTTACCGTCCGCTTTGGAATACGATCTCCCAATACGTAACTGATTATAAATGCACAATTTATAATCATGAATCCTCCAAGAGTGATATAAATCATTGCGATATCATGTAAACTTGTTCTTGGTTTGTTAAAAATTCGTTGAAAACTGATATAAGGATCGACTATAAGTCCAACCGCAATTGTTGCAATGGCCTGTAAAAATATTTGCAAACATTATTTCAAAAACATTAAATAAATCAAAACAATGATTCAAGGTATTTTATTCTAATATAAATATTTTCATTGTTAACACAATTATTAAGGATATTTGGTAAAAGTTATGCTATATTTGAATAATTATGCAAAACTAACCACTTCTGCAATTTTACAGAGGATGGGTAGATGACCCTTGCGTCCATCTTTAATCGCATGTGAATTTTGTAAACTATCGTCTGCCATTCTGACCCTGCGATGTTTTCCCTTTCCGTCACCCAGTTTGGTAACCTCAGCGTCAGGCACACTGAATTAGCCTTTGCTTTTGCTTTCCCGATGCAGTTTCACCAGAAGAATCCCACGTTTCACGATATTTGACCTTACTCTAAGCCACTTCTCTAACTTCTCTTATATCTGCAAAATAGAAATTCTTATTTAAACAAACTTTTAATGTCATTATTTATGTTCATTATTAATTAAACTCAATTTTTTCTGTCTTTGCAGTTTTCAAAAATTTGATTGTTAAATTATGTTCTATTGTATTATTTAAGTACATTTTTTTCAGCAATTTGACTTTCTTTATTTATTTTATTTTTTATGTTATTTCAAGAAAAATAAAAATTCAATCATTTTAAATTGTTATAATAACCAAATATATAGATATACTTCAATTAACAGTGTTAATAATTAAGAAGAAATAATAAATTGAATGTAGGATATATTAACTTTGGTTTTGCGTTAAGATTCGAATCTACACGAAAATTGTATTTCAGATAGAATAATTACTAACATTTGCAAACATTGCATACATCTGAATTACGCAGAATTATACAGAGTAACGTATTTTACTCAGATGAAATAAGGAGAAGCGAATACAATGTAGCGAATAATGACCTTGCTGTTTACGTTTTATTATATATTATTATGAATTTTTAGCCAGATAATTACGGTGACATTTTTGCCATGGCCAGACACATCTCGCTTGCCATGAGCACGATATCGGTGCATTCTTAGCATCTCGTTTTCTTCGTTACTCGAACAAGAGTTTTTGCGTCACATCGTTCGAGAGCGTAAAAACGTAATTTGGTTCTTGAAATTCAATACTTAATTTTTCAAACTTTCATACACAATAATTTGAATATAATATTTTTATATAATTTTTGAAATATTTTTTAAAATCAGTAGAAAATTATTACTCATTGAAATTTGTAAATTGTATTCAGTGAGATACTTTTTAAAATAAAAAACTACTACATTTAGATTTCCAAAATGCGGATTTATATTATTCATTTAGTGAATTTTGATTAGATTATTGATTGCGAAATATATGAAAAATAAATATTTGATTTTATATAAAATTCATATTGTAT
>JABFQD010004781.1:0-11393 GCA_022817045.1 Psix sp. ZL-2020
TAATTGAAGAGTTAAATTTGTTGAATAATATTGGAATTAAAATAAATACTGGAAGTTGTATTAAATTCGTAAAATTTCAGTCGATGTTAGTTTTAGGAAATAATTTAGGTCTTAATGAAATTTTAGGATTTGTTCACTCATTTAATGCAAACAGTTTTTGTAGAATTTGTAATGTTACATCGAAAGAAGCTAAGATCCTAACAAAAGAAGACAATTCCAAATTAAGAATAAAAAGTAATTATGATGATGACGTTCTACAAGGAAATGCATATGAAAGTGGAATTAAAGAAGAATGTGCATTTCATAGCGTCAAAGATTTTCATATAACAGAAAATATTAGTTTTGATGTTATGCATAATGTTTTAGAGGGTGTTAGCTATTACGTTATAAAATCAACTATACATGCGTTTGTTTATGAAAAACATTTCTTTTCGATGAAGACTTTGAATATAAGAATTAAAATGTTTAAATACAATTTAATTGAAAAGTCGAACAAGCCACCTGAAATTGTAACTATGCATACACTACAAAAATTTGCTTTGAAAATGTCTGCATCAGAAATGCTATGCTTCGTACGTTATTTTCAACTCGGAGATTTGATTCCACATCATGATGTACATTGGAAATTGTACTCTTATTTACGACAAAATATAGGTATCATTATGTCTCCCCAAGTTATTCGATCAGACGCGAAAATATTAGAAAAATTAATAATTAATCTAAACCAACTGTTCAAATCAGTGTTTGGTGATCTGAAACCAAAATTTCTTTTCTTAACGCATTATCCAAAGATATTGTTGAACAGCGGCCCTATTGTCAACTTTCGGCCGGCGAGATTTGAAACAAATTATCGCAAAATTAAGTCAACCATTCGATCAAGTTCTTGTACAAACAATCTATTGAAAACGATTGCTACAAAACAAGCACTACAAATGTGCCAAATGATCAATTCCTTGACATTTTCAAACCCAATCGCATTTGGAGCCCCTGATAACGATAACAGAAAAAATATTTTAATGACAATATTAAAGATAGCACATGCACATATTTTAAACATATTTCTATTAATAACTGCGAATATGAAATTGGAACATTTTTAGTTAGAAGAATGGATGATAGCGAAGTGATATTTGGTGAAATGATCGACATAATACTTTTAGAAGAAGAAATCTATTTTTACTTTAATATTTTCAAAGAAATCACGTATGACGAACAGTATCATGCCTATATTGTCACTAACATTAAAGAAAATCTATGGTTGAAACAAAGAAACTTACCAGTGTTAGTATCAGTTTTATCTACAACAATAGATGATACACATTTTATCGCTTTACGACATACATTATAAATTAATTTAGAACAGTATAACTTTCGAATGTATATTTTTTCTATGTTAATAAACATAAAATCTTAACAATGTATGATGAATAGTTCTCCTTTAAAAGAAATTCCTTTTCCAATCATTTAGCATTTTTAAGAAAGTTTTTTTTCATACTATGAAATATTTTATTAAATTTATTATGTATTTTACTATAATATAAGAATATATACAGAAAATTTTATAATTAATATTTATATTTATTACTTGATATAAACTTCTACTATTTTCATCAATTCAATGGAGTTATTTGAAATAAAAATCATTACTAAATTATTCCAATACAGTTTAATTCTCAATGAATGCATATTTGAATAATTTCATTAATTCATCATCATTTTGCATTTATTAATTGCATTTTTTTCATGAAATAAATAATAATGTTTATTTTTTAATTAATTTCAAAGTCCCGAATTCATTATTAATCTTCGATTCTATTTATTGAGATTGATAGCATCCTTATTTAGGTGCAACAACTATCCGTAAATATTAGGACAACTAATAATCCCACTTTAAGTATAACTACGTTTCTCAAATCGGATAAATACAATTCTGAATGTTAGAGCTTATTGTTATATATACTTTGGCATGCCTGCTATACTAAATTTTTTTCCGTGTAAGGACTTATATTTCAACCGTTGGTGTATGTGTATTTTCCGCGAACAATCTAGCATAATACAATTTTATGTAGAAATGATGTTATCGCAAAAAATAAACATATTAAAGCATTTCTAATAACATTATAAAAAAGACAAAAATAAGGATTCTTAATATTATTTAATAACTTTGCTAACTGAAAATTTGGCTCTGAACTGAAATGGTGTCGTAATAAAAAATTAATCGAATCTTTATAAAAATGCATCAATATATAATAAATGCATGATTAATAAAATTACCATTTTGTGCAATTGATGTTTGCATGGCTCGAACCGTATATTAGCGTGTGCTGTAACGCATAAAATGCACTTGATGTCGAATGTTTGCAGCACTCCTTCGAACTTAGAGATTCCCTTATTATATTTATAAACATCTAAATTAGGTTTAATGTCAATGCCTGTTACAGAATTAAGCTCGTACACATTAGTTATAAATAAATGAAATTCGTTAAAAAATAAATTCAAGGCTTCAGTAGATGTGATTCTACTGAAGCCTGACTGTGATTCAACTAATTTCTTCAAATTCCACTCTTCGCATTAAGAGCTCTTCAAAAAAAGCTTGTTGTTGATCCGTTCTACTGCATTAAAAAATGAGAAGATTTTACAATCGATAATCAGCAGCCAGTGATATTCAAAATATCAAATTAATGACTGCAATTCCTCCATTGCTTCGATACACAATTGCATTAAGATTTTATGATACTCGGGAGAAATGTCTTTTGGTCTCAACATCGGTAAAACCAGCAATTTGTTCAAAAACTGATATGCTTCATGTTAAGTAATTCTGCATCAGATATAACTAATTTCGAATATCCTAAAGAATGAATTAATAGCTTCCCATCGTGTAATATTTAAATGTATTTGCTTTATTACTCCAAATTAATGGTTTCAATTAAAAATAATAAATACCATGAATTTACCATAACTGAAAAAATCTCTTTTAATTTGAAATTCAAGAAAAACTTCAGGCACGATGCAACATGGAATCAAAGTCTGTCAATATGACTTTTGGATTATATTCAGGCATTGAAAATTTAATTTTGGATAACATTTCCAAATAGCTGTTTTGGGAATTCGATGATTTCATTACCCAAAATAATGGAACAACCTATCACGGCTAAAATTATAATAAATAATATTTAAAATTTAACACTACAAATGAACAATTTATATTGTACAAAATTTAAATATATTTATTATCCAAATATTATTTACTCATAGAAAAAAAATTTGAATTAAATTATTTGAGCATTAATTATAAAATTAATTTTACATTAATAAATTTATAAAATTATATAAACGAAGTTGAAACAGTTTTATAAAACATAAATATTAGTTAACTGAATTAATTGTTAGTTATTAATAAATATAATATTATTAGTTTTTCATACATTTATATTTATCGTTCCGGGAACCAAATCTAAACGTGAATATCCTGTTATTAATTGAAATACCTTATACATATTTTGCTGCATTCCAAAGGTGTTTTCCACATTTATAATCGAAAATGTTTCCAGAGATCTTGAAGTTAAAAAACTGTTTATTATTGAATCATGTTCTCTAGCTTCACCAGATACAATTCCTGTTAAATGAGTTAATTCATTTTATGATAGATGATCTTAATCCTTTTTAGTTAAAAAATTGATTATATCATTAAAATTAATAGGTTTTGGATTGATAATGCTTGAACGCCATGATTTCAGTAAACGCTTTATCTTGTTATTGAATAGCAATCGAATTGATACATGCATATGTCTGAAAAAGAAATTTTTCTTTATTGAACGGTAGTTAGATAAATAAAGTACGTTAAAATTTTTTGTTGTATTTACTTAATCACAATTGAAATGATTTATTTTAAAGCATGCATAATCATTATTATTATTATTATTATTCTAATGTTAAATAGATATATATCGACATTTATTGTACATACAAATAACTTATTTCGTTAGAAATTTCTTCTATATCATCGAATTTTGTAGTAACATTGTCAAACAGGTCTAACTTGAAACGAAATATGTCGTGATCTTCGTTAATAGGTATATGATTATGTTCACAAATTTGACCATAAACACCATTTTCATCAACATTTAAATATGCTGGACAATTTAAAATAGAATTTGATGAGCAAATGAAAATCCTGTCAACAAATGGACATATTGATTTGTTTCATTAAGAAGACAAAACAATGTTGTAAAAAGCATTCCTTGGTAAAAGAAAAAAGGTAATAAAGAAAATATTCAATTTTGTTTTATTATAAAAAATAATATTATAAATTTGTAAGTATTAACTGTTACAAACAGCTGCTGCTGTGAGTACTCAAAATCATCGCGCTCCTGCGTTTCCGCTCCAATGTTTGACTAATGTGTCAAACTACTAATATGAGTGTTTGAGTCTTTTCATTATAAATTGCTATATTGACAGTCTCAATTTCAATCATAAGTGCAATGCAGTAGTAATTTAGAGGTTTCTATTGTTATTTATTGGAATTATAACACACTTGTTTCTCGGAAGGTAAGATCATGGAATGACCAGGGTAAAAATATGAACAATCATATAATAATAAAAAAAGAATAACTGTGTGATCGTTATAGATGGTAAAAATGTAATATCTGAAAAATTAATTAATGATCGTAAAAATAAGACCTGATATAGCCAAGAGTAGATCACAAATAGATGTTACATTGATGATGATGATTATTTTAAAAGCAAATACTATTTATGTCAAATAATGATATTAGTTTGATTATAAATTATAATTTTTAACGTTCGATTACGATCATTAAATTAACATTCTCTGAGAAAATCATGATTAAATTATTTATAAAGTTTTTGTCGATCAATGATGATGTGATGAGAATATTTCTCTTATCGAGTAGTGAAACTAAAAGCTCCAGTGAACAGTGTTTGGAGCAAAACGATATTTTTATGCGTTTTCGAGCAAATAACTTGGTACGTCTTACTGCACTACAAGCGACTAATTACGTACTGCTGCTCAAATGCTGCATTTTGAAAAAGCATATCATTGAGAGAAACAATATTATAAAAAAATTGATAAATGTTAGCAAATGTCTTCACTACATGATTCCATAGACTTTCGTCAAAATATACACACAATTGTTTTAAAACTAAAAATATGTTGTTCGCCTTATTTACGAAAATACTGTTGGTATAAAAATTTTAAGAAAGCAATTTTAGATTGCTTGTTAAAACATTAGTATTCATTCAATAATTCAACGCTTTTATCATCTAATGAATGAAAAAAAACTATAACTATTTTCAGAGTATACATATAGACTTATCTCTTAACATGTTTGATTAATACAAACTGATAATTATTTTTTTCGAATATGTTTTTCCTTTGTGCAATGGCATTATCTCTGATCCAATTTACAGAATGAAAAAATTCCAAATTTCTGTTTTTCCTTGCTGAAACGCGTTTTTGTGCAATTTCAACATCACTTGTCACATTGGGTATGATGATGATTCCATCGACATTGACTTGCAGATATTCAAGAAAGTTCTTATTATCTAAATTTCAATAAAAAGTTAATAACTAATATAATTATGGAAAATTACGTATAATTATTTTTTATTTTACTTAAAACTAGAAATATATATCAGCAAATAAATTGTTAATCATAACGATATGCAATCATCAGTTATGAGAACAATCTTTAAAACACACATAATGCTTGATAGCATGTTTGAATAACCTTCAGTAATGATTCATTTAATGACCCATATTTTGAATATTTATTTTGTTATGTTGATATTTTTATATTTGAACTGCTTTTTTACCTGACTTTTCGATTAGTCTTTCGATTAGTTTTTATTAAAAAATTTTTAAATTAATTTTTGACTTTGTTAAGAAAATAAAATTCGGAAAAGATGAACATTAAATTTAATCTGTATCAAGAACAGTACTCGTTTAAAACTTTGAATACATTAATATCATTCAACCCAATTGATCTGAGTTGAGTGTTTAGTTGATCAAAATTAATCGGGACATAGTCCTAATTTTGAATTATACTATAATATTTATTACAGCACTGATTAGTCTCTAAACATTCTTGCTCACATGAACAGTGAAACAATTTTAAAGAATTTTTCCAATACCAATGGAATCGTTTAACATATATTTGATGCACGATGAATTCGTTTTTCGTTGTCATTTATGAGATCGCGAACAAGAAACAATATTATTTATTAAAAACCGATGAAATAAGCTAATATTTCTGTACCGAATTCCATATTTATTGAGAAGGTTAACAATTAACTTAGGTGCACTTTGCGTAATTTTGATCACACCTAAAATTTTAAACGAATCCGACACAAAATACAATTTTTCCCACAATTTGGTTTTTTAATTTTATCACAAAAATCATTAACAAATTAATTTCGTCTGAGATAACGCGCTTTAAAATTCTCGAAACCAACAAATAGATATGCAGCAGAACAAATTCGCATTCTGACATATTTTGTCTCATGAATAAATTGACGAATTTGACCGTTTAAATTGTCAAACAGAAAACAAGATGTTATACTTAAGGGTCTAACGTTTCCAGAAATATGTAATAACAAACGTACATTTGGCAACATATTTTGAATTGAGTATAAATTTTGAAAGTCTCGTACATACATGTCCAAAAGATGTTGTGCTAAATCGATATCATCAAATGCAATTCTTTGCTGACTGAGTAGGAAGGTATCATAAACCAAAAGCTTATGGTGTTCTAGATATTGTCTAGATGTCTGTTTTACTAGCCCAAAACCTATTGTATTTACGGGAATTTTTACCCTGCTGTGAAATTACCCTTGATTACCGTGCAAAAATGGTAATTTTTGTCTGTAGTTTTCTCTCAGTGCACAAGTTTCATAGTTAACTATCCCTCTCACTATGATATGATTCACATTATTTGGATTATGTACTTGTATTCCGTTGTTTAACTGTTGCATTGGATCTATGAGGTGTTCTAAAAATAAATTATGAAGCGGTTTTTTTTCACGAAATCATAAACCTGCCAGAATATTGTTTTCATAATTTGTTCTTATAACTGGAGATAAATACGAAGAAAAATTGGCCAAACCTTACATTTAGAAAATTTAAAAATTTTGACACTGTCTGTATTAAGACGAAAGGTAATTCGTCGACGCCAAGATAAGCAGAAATTGAAAAAGAAAAGTGATATGGCGACGACGACTTACCGAAGTGTATTACGCTGTCACACTTCTCAGCACAACTTTTTCAAACAATGTTTTCGTTTATTTAAATTATTTATCAATAAAATATTTTTATTCTTCAGCTAAACGTTTAATTTTTATTAATATTTTATTAATTTGTATGCATTTTTTTGTATATTTTTACATTTTATTTTATTTTTCGCATTTTCTTTTTTATTTTACGTCATGAAATTCTCCCGATGCGATTTCCAAACTGCTGTCGCGGTCGTGCGAGGGCAGCACATAAGAGTGAAGTGCTATATTAGTGTTGATGGTAATCTATACATCAATCAATCAATCCATCTATCTTGTAAGTGCCACTTTCTTTTTAGCTTCCTACGCGCGCGTTAAGTACCATTTTATAATTTTTTACATTTTTAAATTAAAGGTTAGTTATTTCATATAAAGTCGATACATTCTTTCATTAATGATTTTAACGATTTTAATGATACAATGTATTGACTTTATATGAAATAAAGTAATTTGTTTGTGATATAAAAAAATTAAATTAGTTTAATCAATGTTTTCAGTTAGAAATTTGACATTTTTGTTATATTTCTAACTGAAAACAATAATAATTCAGGTATTAACTAATATTTTTTGTTGCAGGAAAAGTTTCTCAAAGATGGACGCCGAATTAGTAAGTATGCAAGGATTGTTATTTTTTTTCATTATGTTTATTTATATCTATATAATAATTTTTCTTTTCTTTTAGAATTTCGCAAATATGCTGATCAAGGAAGAAATGCAGCCTCCGCAGCAGCAGCCGCCGCCACAACAGCAGGGTCAGCAGCCGCAGCAGCAGCCACCGTTAGTTTTTGTTTTTTTAATATTTTTTTATTTCTTTTTAGTTTCTTCTTATTTTATTTCATTTCTTTGTAAATTTTTTTTGATTTGTTTTTTTTCTGCTTATTCTTCTCTTTCTCCTTTTTCATCTGTTTCATCAATTGATATTTTGTTTACTAATTATAAACACAGATTAAAAGAGTCATTAACAAAAATTCAATACATTTTAAATACATAAGTTGAAAAATTATAATACAAAGTTTTTTTCTTGTTTAAAAAGTTATTTTTACGATTAATATTTTTGTTTCTCTTTACATTTTAAATTCTGATGTCATATTTATAAACGAAAATTGACCATGTATATATTATATTAGTCATAATTTTACAATATAATATTGACAAAAAAAATTAATTATATTATTTTTAATTAGATGTCGCACTTATATTATGATAGTATAATTAATCAATAACAAACATTGAATATCACTATTGCTGCAACTAGTAATTTAACTGAATATTTTGGTTATGAATAATAAATAATATATTTAAGCCAAAAAAGAAAATAAATATATTTTGATACAATATATTTATAAAAAAGATACATTAGAAAATATTTTATATAATTTTTTATATTAAAATTATTCAACAGAAATTTTATGGTAAATAATTAAATAAATTTTTATTATTTATAAAGAAAAAGAGGGATAAAATGGCTGAAGCTTGGTGTCCTTCCGTTTAAGCGCCCTAAATAAAAAAGAAATGAACTACATACAAATTTATTTATGTTTTTAATGAATCAAAATCATTTAGTATTAGAAAATGAATTGTCAAGCACACAAGTGTAATGTTATAATTTAAAATAACTTATTTATTAATTCTCCTACAAACAGACAACGCTAGCTTTCGCTATTACCTCATCTTAATGATATAACAAAAATTAATTTATCAATGAGAATAGATTTTTTTTTGTTAAAACGTATATTTAAACATTTTCATTAACACTGAAAGATTCAGTCAGTATTTATAAGGCTAGTAAAATTTATTTTCGTATTTTATTTTATTAAGTCAGAATAGAACAGAGGCAAAGCGCCCGGAGGGTGTGCTTCAGTCCTGTCTTAAAATAAAAATCTCTTAAGAGTTATTATTTAAAAATATCAATTACGGAAATGCAATATAAACATTGCTTTTAATGCATATTAAATCTGTCCATATGTCAAAACAAGCTGTCGGAATATTAAAAATATATAACATTAGTTATTATATTAATATTTCTTTGATTTACAATATTTTTTGTTTCTTTATATTTTACTGTGACATGGTTAATGAAGGGAATAAATAATTGCAAATTCATTAACCAAAATTTTTTCAAAGATTCGTCTGTATTGATAATTTACAAAAAATAAATAATATAAAACTTTAAAGAATGAATATTTGAAATAATATGTAACTAAATGAAAATAATAAAAAGATATTATTACATATCAACTAATCTTTCCTTTATTTTATAACGTTTATAACTAATTTAATGCATACAAAAATCGATAGTTTTTCTAATATATTTTTATTCATATTTTTTATTCCTGAATATTTTATTGAATCTATACTGCATAAAAAACTAAATAACTCATACAAATAATCGCACACAAACTACTTTATATACGATATTAATCTTTGTGAAGTTATGAATCTTTACAAGATATGATGCTTTGTTAGAAAATTATTAAGGACATAGTTCATAAATATTGAATATGCATGATTGGCGGATAGTACTCAAAGTCAAAGAGAGATCACATGAAAATCTAAGGAATCAGTTGATTCTGCTGGTTCATAGTGATTGAACTTAGATTTTAATAGTTAAAGTTGGTGAAGAAGTTAGAAACCACTTCTGTAGTGAAGAAGTACTCGTTGACTACTATACTAGGATAGAAATTTGATTTATGATTTTGACTCATTAAGAAGACTTGTTTTAGTTCGTATGAAACAAATTAATTTTTAAATATAGTAATTTTTAGATGAACAGTCAATCAATCTGGACTTGGGTATGCAGTGTTTGATAATTGTTTGTTTTAAAGTAAATTTTAAATGTAATTCCAAAATAGCTTTGGCGTTTTCCAAAGGGCAAAATTTGAAATCCAAATATTGCTCGAACCTTTCAGTTAAGTTTCATTTCTCATTGTTCGATGTTGAAAACATTTCTATTAAGTGTTTTCCACGTTGGGAGTACAATGTATTTGATTCCACTGGAATTTTAAATAAACGTTAGTTAAATATAGGACACATAAATGCTATAATGCTGTATATGGGTAGGATCGCGTTAGACTCGAGCTAGCTTATGCATTATGCTGGTTCGATGTAGCTGCAAGCAAAGTAGAACTAGCCATAGCGCGCTGCTTGAAACTGATGTATCCAGTTGAATTCAAGTAATTACAAAGAAGTTTGAAAATCCAAAAGCGCTATTGAAACATTTAACATTTAAGCTAAAATAAAATATTCAAATATGAATAAACGTCGAGTCGACAAAGCGAGTAAGCACGTTGGATGCGCTCCAAAAAAGTGATCTGCTTCGGGACAGCTAAATCGCTATTAAGATTCCTGAAAAGACAATTGCATTGAAAAGCGCGCAGGGTCGTTAACACCGTGAAGCGCACTTGCGTTACGTCATTAAAATTTTTCTCAAAGCCTGTAAATTATTTTCTTTGTGTGATCTCATTTGAGCTCAGTGATGTACGACCATATTATCTCATATGGAAATGCTTATATGTGATGATTATTTACACACTTTCCCCCGCAGTAATATTGTATAGAGTTGTTTTTAATCATAAATCTAACTTAATATACGAATGCAATTGCCATGCGCGCTGAGTGTATTCATCTTTTTTAACAAGCTCAGCAACACGAGCTTTATTTGCAAACAAGCATTGAGCGAGCAACTCGGTTGAGTCGATTTTTCTTCACTTGAATCGATTGAATTTTGAGTGAATTTTACATAGGCCGAGGGTATCTTAATTTTGCAAAGTCGGCGAGAGAGAAAAAAGGAATAGTAACAAAGGGGTGGAATCGATTAAATTCATATACAAAGAATCGATAGTTTAATTAATACAATGTCCGGTGTGCATTTATCCTGACGATAAATGCAGTCGGCAGTACGTATAGAGTGTGTAGGCAACTAACTACGTAACTATATACGTATGTTCGCTCGGGGCTCGGCGGTTCCGAATAAAAACGTAGCGCGACGCCGAGGGAACCGCGACGTTGCCAGTGCACCGGCACCCCTTAAGAATATAACGAGTTGCGTTTTTCTTGTAGCCGACCATCCATATGTTTTGACAAATAATCAGTGGGATTTCTAT
>JABFQD010004782.1:0-11392 GCA_022817045.1 Psix sp. ZL-2020
TCAATTCAGCCATATGCTTGAACAAATAATCATGCGAATGAAAAATATATGTTACAAAATGATTAAGTATAACTTACTTGACTGTTTGTTAAAAATGTAAATAAATAATAACAAGTAAATTAAAAGACATCAAAGATGTTGAAAAAAATTAAAGGTTGGATTGCGTCAGCCGCAATACTACTTAAATAATATTATTGGAATTTAGCTTGCTCTCAGTAAAAACAATCTTTGTATAGTTTAATTATTTGAAAATGTGTTTCCGAGAAAGTTTTTAGCTCTGAACAGACCCTCTGAATATTAAGGATAAAAAACCCGAAAAAAGGATTCTGTAGATGAGAACCACTATCAAATCATAGCTTTATTGAAGCTGCTACAAATGTGTGCTGTGATTTAATTATGTAACAAATAATAATTAAAACATTTTTAGTTATTATACTTTGTCTTATTTAATTCAATCCGGAGAAGTTCTTCCGTCGGAGTTTTCGATTCTAACCTTTTTAAAGTATCTTTAAAGTGATTAAAAACTTGTCTGGAATTTGATTGTAATTAGTGTATGTATTAAATAAAATTAGATCACAGCATGTATGCATGAAATGTCAAAAATGTTGCGATTTGAGGGCAGTATGAACTCTCACCCAGAGCAGCTTTTCCGTTGGGTTTTTCATCTTGAACTTTTGGAGCGTTTATTCGAGGCTTCAAATTAGTTCAGAAACGCATTTTCAAATAATTAAACTGAAAAAATGATGTGTTGAGTACATACTAAATTTCAACCATATGTGAAAAATAGTTCAACATCAACAAGCAAGTTTGAATAAAAAAGAATATTTATGATATCATTAAAGCTAATTCCGTATAGTTTTAAAAGTTAAGAATGATCCTAAATATTTCTCTATGTATAAATAATCTTCTTTGATTGTAATTGTTGAAATTATACGGAAGTTCACTATTCTTTTTTTTCTGTCATGAGGGATTTTTCCGAAAAACTGTTCATAACATTTTAAGAATATGCAGATAATAAGTTCCTTGATTCCTTAACTATAGGAAAAAGTGTAACCGACGAACAGCATAAATTAAAATATCGATTTATAAAACATTATATCGCTTTATGCAAATTTTGTAGCGATACCGAGAGATGCGAAAATATTACGAACGTCTACTTGAAATATTGCACACTGGTAACTCGACGTATATTAAAATCCTTTTAACCGAACATAAATAAAAGCACGTCCGCCTAGGTAATCTCGTGAAAGATTACTTGCAGACACCGAAAATCCTCAGTAAGTCCGGTATCGCAATGTGCGTTACAAAATGTCAAATATGCACTTTTTTCTTGCGTGTAAGAATTGCTAACAGAACTGTGTATTTGAGAACAGTAAAAAAATTCAGATAGCAGGCCTCTGAATGAGATAAAAAAGTTATTCTTTTTATACTATCTATTTCACCATATACAGAAATTAACGACTGATAAAATCTTAAAATATTTTCTTCGTTATTTGAGGGAAATTGTACATATATATAATAATTCTATTAATTGCGATACGTTTATTAAATAGTATACAGAATGCATTTTATATACCTTATAAAATTTACTATATTTCACATTTTTTGTTTGAATTGCTTAAACTGATGAATTTCTTAAACATATTTTATATGTTTATATTCAGTATACAAAAAACTGAATGCAAGCTGAAATAAGCGGTTTTCCAAAATTGATAACATAAACTGTGAAATGTGATTTCTGAAAGATGACAGAGAAAGTATTTTATGCAAATCTTATAATTTGTATCCATGTATCTGCGTCGCTAGTATCGTATAGATACAGCATTCTTGACTTCAAACATTTCCTAGTAAAATCTCTACTGGCCTTGCTTACAGACCGCCCTCAGCGACAAAGGCATGCACCATCTCATTGAATTGAATTTTTCAGGTATAAAAAATACTTTTCATTAAAAAGGTTTTACCATTTATAATCTAATTTACACGAATTCTTACACAACTAAAGAATTATCTGTTTATTAATTGTTTGTAAACAGATTTTTATATAAAATGAAAACGTTTCTAGATTAACAAACACTTTTGTTACATAATATTGTATCTGTCATAAATTGAAGAATCAATTTTTATAATCAGAATGTTTCTACCTATATTTAATAATATAATATTGTAAATAGAATTTATTGATATTAAACTAAAATTATGTAAATGTACTTCGAAAAATTGTAAAATATTTATTATATATAATAAATAAAACAAATAAAAATAATATATTTTTTATTATTTTTATTTGTTAAATTATTTATATTTAAATAATTCATTTAATATTAATAAATGTTGAAAACAATTTGAAAATAAATACTATATTTAATTCTTTTAATGATAAAAAATGACTCAAATTATTATATAAATCACAAAATATACATATTGAAATATTTATTGTATTCTAAATATCAATAAACTGTCAATAAATTGTCTTGTTATTGTTTTCCTTTATTCTAAACATTACCACAACATCCCTTAGAACCTCTGTCTATTCGCTCTAATAAAAGATGTCACTGCAATCAAATTTAAAAGTATGAAAAATTTCTGAATTACCATTACCTACAATGACCATTGATTGAAAACCATAGAACCTTCTTTACCATCGACTAAAATTTCTCATAATTTGAGATTTAACGTCACAAAACATACCTAGATGTCGGTACTAGTAACAAATAAGCGTACAATGTGTAACTAAAGTAATGCGCAAGACGTCTTGCGCAGTTCCATTGACTAGCGCGAGAATCCACGGTAACCAATAGTACTTTGTAGTGTCTTCGACACGAGCGAACAACAGTATTAGTTCAAGAAGTGCGTTCAATCAGATTGAAATACATTGTTTGTCATCGAATAATATAATCGAATCTCGGCTGCGGAACATTCGATCGTACCAGCCGTCAAATTTTTAAGTCAACCCGAGTTCATAATCCCCTTCAAACTGCAGTTGTTCTTTGCTACGAGGTCTCCGCAACAGAGATCCTTTTTTGACGTTTGCAGCGAGCCCGCATCGAGGTAAGTGTAAGTCGCAGCAGCGATGCGCCTTAATTGAACTATATTCACTGTCATCGATCGAGTCGGAACCCTCGCAAGTTTCTCCGATCTTGAATTTGTTTGACGTTACATCGACACTCATCCAGATGGATCCAAACACCGTCCTTGAGATGACTCAGGATACCTATTTCTGTCTTTTTCTGTCTTATGGGCAGGAAAAGAACAAGACTAAGTACCTGGTCCTGGATTCAAATCTAAATCATCATTGTTAGGGATCCATAACAAAAAAAATCTACCATCCATCCAGCCACCGACTTTCCGATCTCACCAGTTGCACCGAATATAACCAAACTGTGTCGATTAAATGCCAATCGCACAGAGCGACGGATTCAACATTATTTACTCTGAAGTTTCGCGCAACCAGAGAGAACGATGTACAAGAACTAACCTCGATTTAGAAGTGAATTCACACACGGAAAATCAATACGGTATATGACACAAATCGCTTTGGTTCGATACTCTTGAGAATGAAATTCCCGACGAATGACATTTAATTCTGTGATAATGAAAATTATAAACGCAAAAGAAATACTATACATTCAAGATTTCCCGTTAGCAAGGTAATCGATAGTAACGATATCGTTTCTCTTCAATTGTCTATTGGTTCTTCAACCACAAAAGTAACGATTTAAACAACGCTGGATCGATGCCCAATTCAAGAGTTATGTTCTGTTTTCTTCACGAATGAAAACCACTGGATTTTCTGTGCAAATTTGATAACGCTGATTAATATCGAGTGATCTTAATTTGTAAAGTTTTCAAATCTGAAGTTTATCGTTGCAATTTTCCCACTTCACTTAGCACTCGGCCAAATGACCAAAGTGTTTTTCTCGATATAATGAAACGTCTGAATTGATACATGTGCCGCAGAGACACCAAAATATCGACATAGTCGATTTCACGCGCGGCATGACCACTCAATAATATTTTTTTTCCAAACTTGCATTTGTCAGTAAAACAACTACGAATTCTGATAAAAGTTACGTGATTGTGATCAATGCGTGCAATTAGCCAAAAAGTTATGTATGACAGTTACATGAAGTCCGAAAAGAAACGATGTTTTTTGTTTTTCTCATGTTTAATTCATGAGAAACGTTTCGACATTAGAAAGAAATGAACTTCCATTATGTCATGACTTTGTTTGTTCTGAATTTTGAGAAACTGTAGAAGGAGAATTGGCATTTTCTATCTCAATTTCCATAGATTTTGGAATATATTCAATAATAAAATTCTATATTTTTTAAATGTTCAAATAAGTTGAATTGTTCAGAAACTAATAAAAATTTCAATTGATTGAATATTTTTTATTATTTGTATTTTATTTTGTGATTATGAATACAATGTTTTTAAATCAATGTTTTTAGATTTTCATAGAGAAACAAGTTTACGCACATGTCAAATTTGTTTGAAACTCATTTCGTCTTGATATGATATCATCAAAAAGTTATACCAAGTTGTTTCAAGATTTTTGTACTGTCAGTAACGTTTACAAGCAACACAATGTTGCCTTTATAACGAATCAAGCAGCGGCTATACAAAGAAGTAGTTAACTCGTATTTATTACCGAAAACATTATTATCATTTACTATCCCTGCAAAGAACTTTGATATTATACTATTATTTTATAACAAAGAAAAAAAATTCAATATTGCGTTGGCATTTTCCATGTGTGAATTCAAACCTAGATGTTAAATATTTTATATTGATGCTCCGCATCAAGTGCGCTACAAATAAAACTTTCGTCTTTTGTTGTTCAAAAAAAGCTTCCGAACTAAATTATTTGGATTATTACTTATTGCAAACACTAGAACGAATGAAATTTTTATAAGCATAAATGATATACATGAAAGTTTATTATAATTTCAGGTTTTTTAAAATAACTTTATAAAATCTATACATTTTTTATTGCGAACCCTTAAAAATAAAGATAATTATTTCAAAATTATAGGCATGAAATATTAATTTAAAATTTTAACTTTTTGGTTTAAATTTATTATTTATGTAGTAAATATTTATCAAAACCATAATTATTTTAAATATTGAAATGAATATTACATGTCATATATTTTATTCATAATTTATAAATTAATAAAAAATACATATTTCTATAAATCTAAATAGAACCAACAAAGTTTACATTGAAATATAAAGTTCTTAAAATCTTCTAAATTTTTTCATTCGCAGTTCTAGTGTTAATAAGATTTTAAAATATTTCCAACTTCAGTTTATTGAATTAGAAAGATTTTATTTGTTTATATGATATAAAAAAACTGATAATGCAACAAAATTCCACTCATATAATTCACTTTAGAGTAATTTTGCATTAATTATAACAGTCTTTTATCAAACCAAATCTACGTGAGAATTTATATTAAAACAACAGTATTTCACTACAACAAAATTAATCAGATTTCGGATCATTTGACATCCATCGTATCGTAATCTTCATTTCATTAACGCGTCACATACCAACGTGGACTCTCAGAGTCATAGAATGATCCTAAGTTGATTGTAAATTTATACCCATTAAATTATCGGTCATAATCAATTTTCAATTATATTTTCATGAATTGTTATTCACGATACATTGAACTTTCATCAATACAATGACAGTTTGAATATTAACACATACTGCAAATGGCATGCTGCTGTGCATGATCTTCTAGATATATATTATACAACCAAACAAGTTAAAGCACGTGGTATGTGCATGCTAATTTCACATCCCAATACACATTTTCAATTTTCAGTATCATTAGTATTACTATTGACGATTCATTGAGACACTCACGAAATTACATTCTATCAAAATTCATGTGGTGCAAACTTATTGATATTTGTTTTATAAATGTATTGTAAATATTAAAGCAGTTTATAAATGAAGTAATTAGTTGAACATAAAAATTTAATTTATCTGTATGAATGCTAGAAATTTGATAACTTTTCATTGATTATGAGATAATAATTTATGAAATTAATTCTGTTTTGATAAATTTACTTTTCTGAATAATAACAATTTAAATATCAATAGTATTAACATTTTAATAAAATTATGCAAGCACAATCTTTATTCCCTATTACATAAATTATATATTTTTTATTCTTTATATAACATTTTTTTATAACAAATATGAATATCTTATTAAATTTCATTATCGTTTAATACAATAGTTGTACAATTACGTCGATAATCAATTACAATATTAATCGTAACTTCTGAAGACAAAATTTGTAATTAAAAAGTAAAAAGCTATTTGTCTTATCATGAAGTAAATATAAACAATTGAAAGCTTTCAATTATGATGAAGATGAATAATTATCTTCGTCAGTGTCTCATTAAATTAGTAGAGCAAATTTGAAACACTACAGTAAATCCTAAGTAATTTCCATATGTCATTATAAACTTTGTTATTAATGTATTATTAGTTAGTAAAAAATACTGACGTGGAAGTTAAATAGGATCTGTTGTGTAATATATATTTTTATTTATTGTGTATTTTTTTTTTGCTTTTTGTCTTGTTGACGTATGAAATTTGACATGGTTGGCTTTTGATGCACAACTTCATCTGACATCAGAACGAGGCACCATCATATATATTGAAGCCTGAAAATCTAGTCATCACTGTGACAACTTCGTCACTTTCTTGCGGAGGACATTCAAAATTTGATAACACTGAGGAGTAGAATAGCGGGAAACAAAGTCCGCCATGCCGGCAGGTATGGCTTCGTATAGGTCATTAGGAGATCTGGGTGAAGACGTTTATAAAAGCACGACCATCGTTGAGCAGACACAAACCACTGGACAAAGTGTTTTGGAAACTGTGAAGAAGGCGTTTAGCTTTACCTCGCCTAAAATTGAGTTAAGAAAAAAGGATCCTTTGATTGAAGACAGAAGAGAAAGTATTTCTATTGTAACAAGGTACGTCTTAGCCTCACTACACATGTTACCTTGTTCAAAATACTAACACTTTTACAATACACATACAATAATGTAACAAATTTTCTTTAATGACTTAAAAAAATTATAGTTTTTGAATGATAATAACTTTTGAAGAAAAAAAGTTTAACGAAGCAATTAGATCTAGATGAATTATTTATTAGTAAAGGAAATTATGCTAAATAAAAAGCTGTAAACAATTTTGTCAGTAATATAGAAATATTTAGTTATAAATTCACCAATCTTGAAAGTCTAATCACATTTCATTTTATCATATTTTTTTAATGAGAATTATGGTTTTATATGAACATATTTCAGGAAAAGTTGTTACATTTATCGTTGACTTATAAACTTTTAATGAAAAATAGAGTTTTCTTTTGGTCTTCAAATTAAACTTATTAATATACTTTAACTACATCCTTCGTAAGTAAATTACATCAACTAAAATGTAAAACACATGCGGAATACATTTAATATTTTAAAGCATACAATTCTTAATTTCTGTAAAATTACATTTGATTTATTTTCATTATTTTTTAACTTAGCAATCAGAATCATAACTTGGTTTTAAAATAATTATGATAATTCTAATATTAAAATGATGTAATGTTAATTTTATAAAATGCTCGCAGTGAAGGATAACCCACATAAAAAGAGTATAATATTTCTAGATATTTATTTACTTTGACCGACTTGTCATTTGATCAATAGTCTATTTTAGCATTTGAGATTAAAACATTGTGGAAGAGATTTTAACAGTTCTTTATAATTCATTTCATAATTATTTGAAATTCATCTATGTAACATTCTATTAAAAATATTCTAAAAATGAATAAAAGAAAACTCAATAAAAGTCACTTATATAAAAAGAGCGTTCAAACGCTTTTATGTGAGCATTTGCTTTACTTTTACTGCATGATAAAATTCAAGTATCACTCACATGAAAACAAAAAATATGCACCTACATTCATTGATTAAACATTATGACTTGTCTCATTCAACAAAAGAATCACATTTCACTCATTCACTGACAAAAACTATGATTCTAAACACAAAATAGTTAACATTTATACACTATTTTTAAAATAATCTTGACCAAAATATGTCCTAATATTGAGCCTTGAAACCTGAAAACTTAATTCTCAAGAAATTAACACGCTCAACTGAACGTGATAGTTCATGTTGAAATTGAGTAAATTTTTCAACTAGAAGTTGGAAAATAATTGCACTTAGATCGTAAATAATATTAACTGGCAACGGGATTGTATCCGTCATACATTTTTCATAGAGTTAACGTCATCTTTCAACCGCACTTGTCTCCTCTCAATCGAAGCGTGGAAACACGATCATCAATTTGTCATAGTCATATCTGCTCTATTGTAATGTCTCGCGAATGCTTTACGAGAGTATTTCGTCGATCACTCGAACGAGCTTGTTTCGTCAGAAATCAATCATATTCAAAAAGCACGCCAATTTGACGGAAGCTTTGGTGCACGCGTGATTCTTGGAATCTAGGTTTACGACACCTGCTTTGAAAATGAATGTCAGAGTAATTTACGTAAAGTACAGCTGGACTTTATTAAAACGAACTCTGGTGCCAGGACTATCGATCGACCTGACTGAAAAACAGGCCGGTAAGGTAAGCTGCATGCTGGTCGAAGTTGCTCTGCTCTACACGAGATGTATTGTATAGATGTATTATGAAGCTTTATGCAACACATGCTTTGCTTTATTTTTGTCTTGTCGCTTGTGTCACCGCGCGTCAGCATTTAACACACTCCGATCAAAAGTGCCAGTGTCAACTCAACGATTATCATCTCCGCTTGTCTTGAGCCACTTCAATTCAGTCTTGTATGCACGTATCACAGCACTAGTTCGCGTTGGTCCTTTTGCGAAGCAGTAGCTTATGCCGCTAGGGCCGATTTTGTGATTATTTCGGCGCCATTTTGTTTTAGGGACAAAAGCAAGATGCCGACTGCAACCGCTGCCGAAGAATCTGCTCTATTGGGGTAAGTTCCTTATTTGCGGCTTGATTATTAATTTTTCTAATAATACTCTGATGCGGACTAGACGCTGGCTTGTACATTCAATTATTTACAGCGAAACTCCAAAACCATTTATATTATTGTTCCGTAACTGAAGTCATAGTAGACATGAATTATATCATTATCTGTAACCATCCAAGTCAGTCAAAATGCAACTTGAACTGACTCAAATATTCAAAAATTTGAGCATTTCCACTCAACTCTAATAGAATGGGTTTAATGCTCCTTTTGATAATAAATGCACCATTTCCACAAATTACACCTTTTCAAAGAATTTTACAAGTGAACGCGTACATCATTCTTGACCTTTCCATCTTAATCTAAAATCAATATAAGCTCTATATTCGTCACTACATATTATCTATAAGAATAATATGATAGTTGAAAAGATATACTGTTATAAATTTAAAAAAATACCTTCATCAGGTTATCAATAATTATTCTGATTGTATAATAAAACCTGCGTTTTCATATCAGAGTATTATTTTACGTATCCAATTCTAAAATACTTTATATTTGTGTGACGGAATACCAATTTTTTATTATTTGCTAGCGTTGAACTTGTTTCTTTTAATTCATCAGATTTCATGGGGAAATGAACAACCTGTAATAGTTAGTAGTAGAAAGGCCGTTTCATACTATTTATCAATACTACCGACACTGGTTGACCACACTTATTTTATGAATGACTTTACCCATTAGAACAACTGTACCATCAAAACATCAAACACAAACGCAAACCTGGTTGAAGCACTACAGAACAATAGTGTACAAATACCCTTAGAAACTACACATGCCAACAATATTTTATTTAAATTTCACTAAATCAATGAAATTCACTAATGCTGAACATAAGTATACATCTTTAATAATAACATACCCATTACTTTTTTTGCCTTAACCAATTCTAATCTCGAAAATAAATCGATAAAAGGCTTAGACCATACGATAAAAAATGTGTGCTTTCATAAATTCAATCGAGAAGCGGAGAATGGATTTGTTCTACCAGAAATGATTTCATTCAATAAAACAGAACGAAGCAAATCTTGTAGAATCAAAAATTTATACTTAACATTGCGAAAAAATTAATAATAGTTTAATAAATATATTGCTTCCTTGTCCACAAAAACACAGCATGTCTTAGATTTGGAAATGCCATAAACTGTAATTATATCTTTTTTCAAGCTCTAGTATATTATGACATGCTGGAAATTCATGAGAAAAAACTTTGACAAACGTGTTTATCTGGCTGAAATGTGAACAACCGTATAAGCTACATACCAACACTTAATGCATAAAAACTCTTTGTAGACTCAATCTGATTAATCGAACGAAGGAGGCGCCAAACTTCTCAGGCGAACTCCGAGCTTTATTTACCGCAGTAACGAACATTCAATCAAAGCTGAATATCATGTACTAATTAGAATTCTCTGGCAAAGCGAGATGAGTGAACTGAAATTTCATTGCCTTTCCTGAGTACTTCTGAATGCGAAATAGTTCCCAGAGTGATGATCAATTGTGGGATTATAACATAGCAAAGCGGAAGATCGATTTATATGATTGTATTACTATAAAGTCCTTATTGTTACTCTACCAAGTCCATGATATTAAGACGAAAGGTAATTCGTCGACGCCAAGATAAGCAGAAGGAGAAAAAACAAAATGAAAGAGGAAAAGTGATATAGCGTAGCGACGACGACTTACCAAAGTATATCACGCTGTCACACTTCTCAGCTCGATTTTTATAAAATATTTTCTTGTTTATTTTATTATTTTATCAATAAAATATAGTTTATATAGCTTATATAATGACTCGATTAGATTTTTTTAATTTTACAAAAGTTGAAAAATTGTTAAATTAGACAACGAATCGAACAATAGTCTGTTTGGTCTCGGGTGGAAACCGAATCCACATCTCCTTATTAATCGGACTGAGTACGCTACCCTTTACACCACCGAGAGAACAATTTAATGATCATAGTTGTCTATATAAATTATTCATTTGATTGATTTTTGAATTCTCAGATTTATATATCCTAGGTCGATAAGAAGTTCTACTATTTTTGAAGCTTGTTATCAATCATACTAGATGTCATTGAAAAAATTAAGTTTAATGTTTCTTTCTGCAGACTTAAGAAGATGATTTAATGTATTTAAATTTAATAATTTTTTGGGCAGCTAAATTTTTAATTATTTTTGAAGGAAATTTAGTTATCTACAGCCATAAATAATCGAAAATTATTTTATTTCTCTAATGTTTACTTATAAAGTAACTCAATTAGAATTTTTTCAATTTTACGTAAATTTAAAAATTATTAAATTA
>JABFQD010004783.1:0-11392 GCA_022817045.1 Psix sp. ZL-2020
AAGGAAGGTAAGTTACCGATTATGACGAATGTGAAGTTGTCATCAGATGAGTTACAACCCAAAACTAATCTCCCTTGCAACATATGATACCTTATGCAGCAAGTCCACGACAATAGTCAAAATCCCGCAAAGGGGCAAAACACCGCAGCCTCTGCGAGAAACCGGGGACAAGGGAGGCGCCTCTATTAAAAAACAAGTTAGGAAATGTTTAAATAACAAATATCATAAATATATGTATACTCTTCAGTACTTTTCAACACTGCATTCGTATCATGGTTACCAATTGACTTTTTGCATATATATAGCGCTGCAGTATACGATCTAACTAAGGTAGATTATTTTATAGTATCACCCACTACATTTTGTTTTATATCCCTAGAGAGGTAAAATAAACTTTATTTTAATTGGTATATAAATTGATACTTCTCTCCTTCTAACAAAAAAGTGGTGTTTATAATGCACGTGTGTTACTTAAGGTTATTTATGACATTATGAATAAAAAAAATATGGATATGAGAGTAGTTCATTACAATGGTTAGTGTCAACATAAATAATATAACACCACAGAAAAATTTTCAGAGTTGAGAAAATTGTTTGTCAATGACAAAAGCTAGAAGCTATTAGTGAGCAAATGAATTTAAAACTATAAATAAATTTCAGAATTTAAGAACAATTTTGTTATTATTGTTTTATTATTTTTATACCTGTTTCATTTTTATTATTAACTCTTACATATTCTTTTGTTAATAATATTTATTCACCATATTTTCATCTTTATACATAGCCTGACCGAGCCATAAAAAGATAACGCGATGCCGTTTCGTAAGTGGTCAGAGATTTGAATTACTATTTATGAGACAAGGGATCGATTCTAAAGCAACACAAAATTAAATTAATTACAAAGTTAAAGTTCAATTTTCAATTATTGTTAAATTGATTATAGTAATATAATACATCAACAATAGATCATGAATAAGTAATGTCAATAAATAGTTTGTATTATTATTTAATTAAATTAAAACGTTATGAAACGACATTAGAAAGTAGATAATACATTAAGTATAAAAAATATATTTTCAATGTATCACGCCTATTTAAAATAGACATTTTCACTTTAATGCAAGGAGTATACGTTTATTACATAAATATTTAGAATATGATCAACGAAAGACTATTAATTACTCTAAATTAAAAATTAACTACACTGCAACAATAGTATTTTGATTTAAAACATTTTGTCAAACATAAAACATATTCAACATTTTATGTCATAAATTTTGAAATACTTTTAAGCGTTTCAACCTCAAACAATTTATTCCTCAAAAATTAATGTCTACAAAATATTGTTTTTAAGAGAATAATATTTTGAATATACAAAAAATATTAAACAATACATATCAGTTTTAATGTTATAATATATGAGACATGTTACATTTATTGGAAGTGATAATATTGAACACAGATATGCGTACATTATTTTTATGTCTTCAATATTCACCTATATAGGGACTTAGAGATTAAAAAACTTTCATTTCACGAAAATTGATCATTTTAAATTAGACACAAAATAAAAAACCATCTCCTTGACCTTGGGTATTAAGTGAATTCACGTCTCCCTATTGCTTTCAACGACAACCCTGTGTTTATATAAACTTGTTTACATTGTTATGTTTTTATTTAGAAAACTAATATTATTTTTCAGAACATCACTGCATGTATTATCATGTTTCTAAAAATAAAATATATCAAATCAAAATGTTTGAATGATTCAAAAAATTCAAAGTAAGATCAAAAAGTTTTAAATGTAAGAACAAAAACTTTTAAACTAAAACACTAAATTGATAGTTTAAATATTACAAATTGAAGGTTATGAAAAACATGAATTTTAATGTTATAAATGTCAATATACTATCAAAACTGAATCTTTATTAATAATTATTATGAATTGTAATGATAAAATATATTTTAAAGAAATATTTAAAGTTACTGTGTAATTAATGAATATTTTATTTTTTCTTTAAATACTTCATAAACGCAAAAAATTAAGGTTCACTCATAACCAAATTAAATATTGAATTAAATTCTGCTTTCGAATCAAGCAAAAGAATATTGTTTGAATTTCAAAATATCTGTAACTGCTACATTTAATTTAATGAGATTCATTTAATATCATAATTGTTTTCAGTGTGAAATCAAATTCACGTATTCCACTATTTAAATATAAAATTTAATAGTTATAATGGCTTTTGATCGAAAAATAATCTCTATTCCCTTAAATGGAAAATACTTATTTTTAATATTTTAATTATTTTGAGTTCATTGTACAGGTATCTTTGTTTTTCTTTTCTAAGCCACTCCCATCTTTTGCTGTCGAAATACTTTTTGGTAATGGCCTTACATCTGGTTAAGATTTGACCTCATTTCGTTTCAATTCTGTCCGAAGTCACTGAAAAAAGTTGTAAACTGAAGTTTACAACTTTTTAATACAGTTTTTTTAACTTCTGTCTATAATTATAAAAACATTTTTCCTTTAAGACAAATAATGTCTTCTTCATCAATTAAGTACACTACACTTTAAATAACATAAATAAATATATAACCACAACAATTTCATGTTATTACATTTTTCAATTTACAGAACAAAAATTATTCATTTTTACCATATACTGCGTGTAACAAAAAATCGAGTAACGAACCATTAAAAAAGATGTATTTTTGTTCTGTAAATAGACAAAAAGACACAAAATTAGTGGACACGTTACACGAAAATGCACGCAATGAAAAAATACATAAAGTTTCGTACTGTTATCAAACTAACTTTATACGCTATGTTGATTTTCTTGTTATCCATGTCGGCGTTGATTCAACAGCAGTTTGAATCTCAAAATTTATGCGCACACAAAATATAAAAAAATAAATGGTATCATCAATACGAATTTTCCATAAGAATCAAACTCGACCTTTACAAAATCCATCCTTCTCTTCACCGACGTCTTTTTATACAAAAAAATCCAAGAGCACATTTACTACAGCTCTCGTTGATCCTTTTTTATTATGTCAATATTTTTTGCACTGTTTTACTTCTAAATGGATAGCAGACTTAACAAGGGATTTCATAATTGTCTCATTCGCTCGAGTCTTTGAAATTTTCTTTTGATCCAATTAAAAATGAACCGCGATCAAAAATAACGATGATAAATGAGATAGATTGCTGAGTCTAGATTCATACGAATGTTCAATAATTTAAGAAATTGATATTAGAATCACTGATTAAGTACGATTTATTTCATTAACAAAACAATATATTTCAAACTCAATTTCTAATTTACACCATATAGTTCACTTGTTAATATTCTATATTCATTTCAGAGGGTTATTCAAGGCATCATCAAGAATACAGACACAATAATATGGATTTATCCAACGAGAATAGAATAGAGGAAGAAATTGGACGAGAAATTAAAACTGTGTTTGCTCAAACTGGAGGAACTGCAAGACTTCCGTGTAAACTTAAAAATGCCGGTGCTGGAACTGTAAGTATTAGTTTTATTGTTAACAATTAAATCTTTTCCTGTGCAACAAAGATATAGTTTCTAACAAAGGAAAAATCATCTCTAAATGTAATAAATTCATTAGTTCAACGATGACGTTAGAAAAGCCTTTTTTCTGAGCACTAAAATTCAAAGACGTAAAACATTTTTGCAAAATATTGTAATGTATTAATCAATACTAAACCCAATATTCAACACTAATTACTTGATAATTAAAATCGAATCATAAATTATTCAAGTTGTACTAGTTTTAAATTACCAAAAACGTGCCTTTCTCATCATATTATGTAAATAATTGAGAAGTATATAAGATTTCATAAATAGTCATTGAGTTTCCAACTAACAGCCTTGTGAAGTAGAAGTTGTTTGCATGTAACTCATGTTCCTACTCTGTAAAGTACTGTTGATAAACATTTTAATAATATTGGTATTGAATATTTAATTAAATTAAATCTATAATTAGTTATTAATGTTAGCATTTATATTATGCATAAAAATTAAAGGCAAATCACTTTTTAATAAAGGTATTACGCAATAGTTTGTCAATAAGACAAATGAATATGATACAGTAATCTATATTTTATTTTACATAATCTATCAAATGCATTTCTATGATAAACAGGTTTATGTCGAGTACTTATTGAATTTGCGTACAGCTTGGGGAGATATATGTACTAAACACAAATGGAAAAAATATATGAGAAGACAAACATTTTCAATTTTGAATAAAAATTAATAATAAATACGAAATTTGGATAAGGGGGTTTATGGGAATTGAAAATGGGCGACATAAAATAAATCTCACAACTGAAGTATTTAGTGAAAGGTCAAATAACAAATTGTAGAAATGCACGATCATAAGTCAAGTAACAAGGTTCAAATTTCAACGATAAATAATACAAAAACGGATACTGGAAGGTAAATTTTAGTAAAAATATTATCAAGAGGTAGTCCCATATCTGCGAGCATAAATTTATTTTTTGTGCTACCGACTTTTTATCTGATATATAACACACCGATGCCATCCTGGAAGTTTAATATAACGGAAGATTAAAAGTGACAAATTTTTGTATTTTGAAATAAAAAATCGATTGCTTTGAAATATTTGCTCGCTGAGCTTAATTTTGTATTGCCCTAAGTACGAAATAAGTCAGAAATATTGTTTGAAAAAATTCTGTAAATCAAAAAGAACGGTGTTAGTTTTTGCGATGTTTAGAAGTGCATGAATAAAATATAAATTCATCTACGCTATACGTACGATACTATATAGGTATCTGGTATATTGCAGGATTGCGAAAAGGTATCGACTTGAATACATTGGTTCAAGACTACAAAATTGAGAGCTTCACAAAAGAAACCTAAATTCGAAAAGAAAACGTCAGTAGGGAATTGAATAATTTATACTTTCATTCTATTTAAGTTTGTTCTTTAGAATTTTTTCAATTAGGTTTGCTCATTAGAAAAAAAGCGAAACAACAACTTAAGAATGAATCCATTCTCATAATCAAACATTCAGGTTGTAATTGAATTCAAAACTTCATATAAATATGATAATTAACAAATTTTTAAATTTTAAGATTAAATTTGTAATCAATAAAATAATTATTGCAATTAAAAATTTATGTAATTGATATTTGACTTTTTGAAAATGAAATTTGTTAGGGAAGTTTTGATATTTAATCGAATAGATTTTGTTGTATACACCCAGGCAAAATAACTGTATGCTCTATATATATTTCATATATGTCTCATTTATGCCATATATATTTTTGGCAAAAATATATTCTTAAATATATGTAGCACTTATGTAACATTTACAGTAACTAAGTAAAGACTTATATATGACTGTATGTATGTTGTATAAATGTCATATAAATAGATATATCATTTTGAAACATAATTTATGTCATATTATTTATATGACTTCATACGAGACATCTATCTTATCCATATATCGGATCTTCAATATCCACACATATATGAGGATCTTAGATATCCTTTACAATGTATGGAATAAATATATAATCATATGTACAGTATAAATAGGAACATAAATACCCAATATATGTAACTTATATATTTGTATACATATGTAGTAAATGATACATACTCTTTCCGATTTTATGCTCTAATATCTGACTCCCTAAATTTCGAATTAATGTATCTTCCATAGATTTATCATTCTCTAGCGATTGAAATCGTTAAATCAAATACTTTTTTGTTCCGATACTTATTGCAGTTTAAATATTGGTTAAGATTCGAATTCATCGATTATTTTCCCAGGGTAAAGAACAGATATTGGTAATTATAAATATATGTTAATGCGCATATTTGCAAAGCGTTTTGTTTAAATATAATAACGGAACCCTCAAGCAATCACCTTGAGATAAATTTGAAAATTATGACTTAGAAGATTAGACGTCAAAGAAGAAGGAATCTTTGAACAAGTTAATAATGGACACTTGTAAACTAGTCAACAGGGTGTTGAAATTGCTTTTCACGCTAATTTAAAGTTCTAATAAGTGTATAAAACTAATTAAATTGAAACGAGAAATCATTCAAATTGAATCAAAATTAATTCTCAGATAAAAATAAAATGAACTTTAGATATTGCGCAGAAACAAATGTAGGAATGAAACTTAATATTTTATAGTCGATTTCGCAATGATTAAAAGATTTTAAAAGATCAAATATTAATTTGTTTAGTGTTATTATTAATTCATTATGTTTATCAGCTAATACATTTATGTAACACTGATGAAGGTTGTGTATTTTAAAATAATATTTGAAATCATTTTTAGTTAAGTTACTTCTTACTGCCCTTCATATTTCATTTGTGTTCGCGTGTTTTTATATTTTTTCCTCTTTCATCTTCTTTTTTGATTTTGTCGGTAAAATTATGAGCTGCAACCGTAGAGAGAAAGTGAAGATTGAAGTTAATCTTGGAAAGTAATGCATATTTTTTAACAAATAACATGTTTAACAATAATTTTTATGTTTTCAAATAAAACTGTAATCATACAATTTGTATTATTTTTTGCGTATTATCGATTAAATTTACTCCGGTCCAATTTGTTTCAAATACTGATCTTGAGAAATTATAATCGTATCATATTGACATGAGACCAATAAAAGTTTTAATCGAATTGTTTTTAATTCATAATTTTACATATATCACTATTTATTTTATTTCTGAAGATCGACTTTTTTTTAATTTATGAATGATGAAACGCTGTGAAAAATGTGTGTGCAAACGCAAATTGAAAACGCAATTAGTCTTTTATATTGTACTCGTTCATTTCAATAAATTTACAGAATACAAACAAAATATGAATTTATGAATAAATAGAAAATAATTGTTTCAATGATTCAACATTATTTGATTTTATAGATATTTAAAAAAATAATCATTTACAAAACAACTAAAAAATGTATGTACTTCAAAAGAGTCGGTCTTGGGATATAATAAATAATAATGGGTGAATAAAATCAAATTGCGATAAATACATCAGAATGGAACAATTTGAACTCATTATCGTTTCGTGGAATAATTTATTCTTCACAAGTCTCGATATTCGAAACAAAAACAATACGCTATGAATTCTTCGTATAATTAGAATTGAACCAATTGAATTATTGCGACACAATTACGGTTAATATTTCAATTTCTTATATTTCTATCGATGAAACATTACACGTAGACGGAAAAAAATTCATCATTAATTTAAATTTATTATTCATGATAGTTCCAAAAAGGAAAAAGCTTGATGATGAATAATCAAATTTTGTCTATCATAAAATAATGAATTGTATATATTATTGTAGTTTATATATTAATTTTAATTATAACGAATTCTTTTAATAACATAATTCGCTTATAATATGATGATTTCGGTCAACAACGAAAAAACAGAATAAACTATTAATTTCACAATAATAAACTGCATCATAAGTTAAGAAAAAAATGGACTAAATATGTCTATTATTAACTTTACTATGATTTCCATACATAACTTAAGCAAGGAAATCCTAATACTAAAGATTGAAAATTTAGATTTAACATCTGGATTACGTGTTTATTATGTATATAATTAAATTTGGTATACTACATGTACGTTTGCAAATGTCTTTTATCCGTTTCACTTGATTATGCAAACTATTGTTACGTTCTGGTTAGTTGCAACAGAGCCCGAAGGATGCTGCTTGTTGTAAAGTGAATTCAGTTAACATATCATCCTCGATACTTGTAGTAAGTAAATCGACAATTTAAATAAACAGAATAACTTTAAATTTACAGAATGCAAATGTGCCTATATAGCTATTTAGGATTTATCACATTTATTTATAATAACAATATATTAATGAAATTCTACCTTATTATTAGAATATTTATATATATAACAGCACATTTATGCAGAAGATTTTTAATGAAATTCTCGTCTTGATGATTATTATATATACAAAAGAAAAACCAGGAGAAATTCATACAATTTTTGAATATTTGTCATAAAAGTGTGAGGTTAATTTAAATACATACTAAATATTTTTTTCTTTGATCGTAGCTTCGGATAGAGTAAAATAACAAAAAAGAAATATCGCTTATTTCGAGAAATTTTATTAACAAGCAGCTCCAATGTTCATGCTACGTCACTAGAATATTTCATAAAACATGTCATAAAAAACATAATTCTTTTTATTCGAACAAATAAATCTTTGTGTAGTTATGCTGAAAAATTCTGAATTTATTCAAGACTTTGAATTTGATCGAATGTTTGACGCTTTTTTTCACGCCCCTATTTTGATTGCATTCAAATATTGATTTCAATTAAAAAAAATTAAAACGATACAAAAGTTGGATATTCACAATATTTGTATATAGAAATTGTAGCCAGATAAATTTTGACCGAATACTTTTATTATATCCCACTTAAATGAAACATCCATTTATGAAGCTATATCCGAAAGCTTTCATGTTGTAGTCGATTCGTTTCAAAAAGATGCATAAAAAATTTGAATTTCATTTCCCAATGAAATTTCGTTACGATATCAAAGAAGGAGATTTGGGGAAATTAACTCTTCGTATTACTTCTCTTACTATGACGGAATTGGAATTTCAATCTTGAGTTAAGATGAACATGGTTGATACGCAGTCAGGTCTTTGGTTAATATTATCATTTACGAAATTATATGTTCATACCTCGAATGCTTGTGAACATACATTAATATGCATATTTGCAATATACTAGCAATACTCGGACACAATACGTTACGTTGGTACCAACATTAAATTATCTAGTAATGTCTAAGTGTATTACTAATATATGTCTTAATATCGAAACCTCAAAATGAAATATCTTCCAAATTTGTATGTCATTATTTTCATCGAGAGTTATATCAAAATTTGACTTCTAACTTTATGACCAGTTCATATAAACTAGTTAATTTGATTTTCTCATCAAAAAGATATTTGTATTCAAATAGAAAAAAAAGAATTAAAATTCCAATCAAGTTGTACTCAGCCAATTCGTAGTACAAGGGTAAATTCAAATATATTCCCACAGTGTGTGTACGAAACTTGCAGTATGAAATATAGTTGAAGAAGTTGGTGAAAATCACGTAGAATGCGTGTTATGCGTTAATCAAAATGTTATATTACTCCCAATTCCCAAATCCTTTATGGAGTCTTCGTAAACTAATAAGTGGGTCATTTATAAGTGACTCGTGAAAGTGATGTGTATCTTTAGTGAATATTTCGATATCGAATAGCGCGTTATTAGTAAAATGTCATCTTTTGAGATATAGTTCCGAAAGCGAACTTGCGATCGAAGAACTCCGTTACATCATTTTTCATTCTTTATTATTCCCATGTTATATATTTAATCAGTTACACTCTTTTAACTTTATCCCCTTTCTTTTTATTGGCTCATGATCTTCAACGAATTTCATATGACTTACGCAATCTTGGTTATGATGCTTGTTTATAGCTGAGCTAACTATACACATTTCTCTGACATGTCGTATTTTCCTCATGCACTCAACGTTTATAGAGAAAAAGAGGGCGCGATATTTTGTGACCACTTTTGACGGTTTGCGCAATTGTCTTCAACGCAAAAACTGCATTCATTTTTCTTGCTGAATGTAAGCTAGCGTGAGCGCAGTTTATACGAATTGAATCTGCACGACGAATATAGGATAATAATCATATATCATCATAAAAATTACTTTCTGAACCAAAATTAAAATTTTCCAGATAAATAAATCCTGCCATTCAATCAAAATTCAATTGTAAGAAATGATTTGAAAAAGTTCTTGAATTTTATAATATTAAAATGTCTCAGTTTTGAAAATTAATTGCGAAGTATTATTTGCGAATAAATAACAGTGATTATTTAAAGAATATATTTCGTAGTTATTAATGTTGTTTGTTTCAAAATCATTATCATAACATAAGCAAACTACAACATAACATTTTACCCATGAAATTCAGATTTTCAAATGATCACATTTTCTACGTGAGTAAAAAGACTATTTTCAATCTTTTTTTTACAAAACACGATTTATTTTATTCAGATATATTTATTCGTTCATTTTTGATTACAGTGCAAATTAACAAATTATTTAATTTTGCACCAATAAAAAATTAATTTCAATAATTTAGCCTGAAATTAATTTAGCAACTTTATTCGGTGAATGAGCATACAATTGTGAATTATTGTGTTTTCTTTGTTATCAATTTGACTATTGGTATTATAAATTCATGATGATAAAAGTTCATGCTAAAGAAATTGAATAATGAAATATATAAACTTACAATAATAATAATAATATAAACAATATACTATTTACCAGTACGTATGAATTGTTAATACAATATATATATATATATATATACATAAATAAATTCACATACATGCATACATATATTTACAGTTACACATGCATCTGCAACACTGTCAATAAGACAAGTTTATTTTAAAACAAAATGGAACGTAGTCTGTTTATATTTATCTTTTAATAATATTAAATAACAAACATAATTGATCACACAGCTGCATTAGTGAAACTTTATAATGTCAAAGATGTATCGAGAGATGCTTTAACTGCATTATGGTCAAAAAGTCATGTTATACGTCCCTATCGACGTTGGTATGAGACTTGTCAATAACTTCACGTATGCCTTATTCGATTACGTCAGTTGCAGTGTCGTGGATATCGTCAAATCTTTATGAAGTGATCATGGTATACTTTTAGAACAAGAAAATTCCAGTAACAACAAATTCTATATGAATTATCATATCAAAACTCCAGGGCTTATTAATTCGCGTTCATCAATGAAATTTATTTATTAAAGTAACATTTTAAAATATATTTATTGACGAAAATGAGAAAGCCATTGAATAGTAATATGCATAAAAATATATATTGGAAATTTCATAAATATCGTTATGCATTTCTAAATCGGAATTATATCCGAATCTTACATGTAATAAATGCAGTGATATTCCAGGGTGGAAAGATTTAACTTGAATACTTCATATTTTTGTAGTATTTACGGTCCGTAGATGAAATTTTTACAATATAATAGTATATTATATTATAGTAATTATATTTTATTAGGACTTTCAAAATCATAAATAAACAGATTTACTCTTTAAACAAAAATTATGCATTATCCGAAATAAAAAATAAAAATTTAATTTGTGTATAAAACGTATTATTACAAGAAAATATTCGATTAATAAGATTTTTATAAAAATGATATCCTACACACCAGTGCATAATCATGAACATTTTTTTAAATTTTTAATTTGTGCACACATCATGAAAATATTTTTGATTTA
>JABFQD010004784.1:0-11390 GCA_022817045.1 Psix sp. ZL-2020
CTTTTGCTTCCTTTAAAATAAAAAGAGAAATGATTAAATAATTTGTTATCTAAAGAATAATTCTAATTATACAAAATTAAAACAAATTTTTTTTTACTTAATTTATATTATAGTTGCCAGTTTTTATCTGCTAATGTCTTGTAATTATGAAAGTATAATTTTTGAAAGGAATTCATAAATATTAATTTTCTATTAATACATATATATTTTATGAATAAGATTATTTTTTACAGCTGTATTTCATAAAATAATTATGTGTTTTCAATTTTTAATTTTTTTCCGATCTTAATCCGATATTACAATGATTAATTAACCAATTTAATTAAATAAATGATTACTTGAAAAAGAATTCAAAGCTAAAAGTTTTTAAGTTTTTAAAATGTTACTATACTATGAAAATTATTTTCGTTTTTACATTGTACAATTAAATTTAAATTCATATTAATTATACATTTTTTATAATCCAATAATGAACTGATTTTAAATTTAAAAATAGCTACAAAGTTAATTATTACATCATTTAAATATGTGTAAAAACCGAATCTCTATGAATATAAAAAACCTATCTCTAACATTGAAAATACAAATATAACATAATTTAATTTCGATATGTCTACAAACAATAATATAATTACTTAAAAAATAAATAAATGTAAAATTTCAGACACAGCGGCACGAAAGCGTCTTGTCTTATTGCCGCGAACAAAACCTGATCCAATAAACACGATAGCTGAAACGAGGTCGAGCTCGATTTTTGGATCTGGCAAACCCCGAGAGGAAAAGATTTCTGACACTCAATAATTGCTCGAACTGATACTTCGGTGGTTCGCGAATGAAGAAACCATGAACTTTAACAATGATATGAATCATGCTGAACATATATAAGACACAGAGCGACCGAATTGCCACCAAACATGATGTAAAAGCAAACCCTGCTTCGCCTTTGATGATGTCTCGCCGTGCGATTGATTTTACGTAGGAAGAGCGGAAGCAAAGCTGGTTTATAATCGCCGTGCAAATTGCATCTACTCTGTCCGGTCTAAGACAAATGCAAAAATAGTAAAATAAAAAAAAATCAAAGAAAGGAGACCAGAGAACGAAGAAATCGTAGCGCGCTCTTTGTCCTCCTTCTTCGTCACACTTTCTCTCTTTCTCTCTCTCTTTTGTCCCACGTATCTCTCTTTCTATTTCTATCACCAGTCCGTCAGAAAATATAAATAACACGACTTGAATTACGCGATTTGTGATCGGAATCAAAGTCGACAATTTGCAAATCTAGTAGATAAAAAAAAGCAAACAATGAATTGTTATATTTCGTGTTTAAGAGTATGTCCTGTATGTGAGTTGTTCAATTATTAATTTATCTTCGAAAGACGAATCAAGGGATGAGAAGTTTGGGCGATGCATGTATATTACCGAGAATTTCATCTGTAAAAGTTAATACACAACGGAGGGTTTTTTTGTAAGAGATGATGGATAAAATGATAGGGGTTTTGAGTAAACGATAATATCATTGCAGCTAAAGTAGCATCTTCGATTCGTAAACCCGTGTATAATGTATACCGAACAATGCGAACT
The DNA here is from genome assembly GCA_022817045.1 of Psix sp. ZL-2020. NCBI lineage: Eukaryota > Metazoa > Arthropoda > Insecta > Hymenoptera > Scelionidae > Psix > Psix sp. ZL-2020. Next base: position 1,579 of record JABFQD010004784.1, read on the forward strand.
TGAGAAGTTTCAACGACACGTTTTATCCCTTCAATGTGAATATATTATATTTTCGTTTCAACGTCTGTCATACATTCGTACTTTTTGTAACTACCCTCTCGAGACTAGTGAGTAATTTTTGCTTTAGATTTATTTGGCTATAATGTTATGACTATATATAGTTATTTACAATAAATGCTGTCCTGAAAATAAGTTCAAAAATTTTTAATTTGTTCATTCCTGCAACAAAAACATAGCTAATATGTTTTATATTGATAATTTATTATAAGTACAAATGGCAATTTTTTCTTTAATTGAATTTCTATAAATCTAAATTTGAAATAAAATAATAAATGAACAAAGTGAGTCAACCATTTTCTACACTTTGTTTCATATCATAACCATTTCATTTAAGAACTATTCTAACAAATTTGTCTCCAACGTTTGCTTTATACCAACATCAAAGATAAGTATATATCATGTCTGATTTCATTTCCTTTCCCAATTGAATCTAATAAATTCATCACAAGTGCAAAGCGTTCTATAACTTGTTATTTTGTCTTATTGAACAAAACATATAAAACAATTAAAACGTCAATAAAACATACAATACAATAAATTTTATTGCAAATAATACTGATAATCCTTTATAAACAATTTCATTGAAAATTGAATTTTTCAATTATATTTCTTTTTAATTAAAAATACTTTTTATTTTTAATCTACAACAAAATTCTATCTCATTTCCTTTCAAAGAATTAACAGCATCGTAAATATTATTATTTCAAAAGCCTTCAATTTACTTTGCAAACGAGTGTAAACGTTAAATGAAATTGTAACAATTGTTTGTTCTTCAAGATGACTTATTATCGATGACAATCAAGTACCAAAAGTCTATATTTATGGTGACTGCAAATCGCAAGTGCGAAGTTGTGACCGAGACAATTGCCACGCCTCGAACTTCCCCCAACCGGCAGTATTTCGCTCCCTTTTGTGTCAGTCCGGCTGACACAAGTGCCGCGGCCCGACACTACACAGTCCTGTTTTTAGGTTAGAATTTATTCGGCTGCAAAGCATCCTGGCGATGTTGGCCCGTTGCTGAACGCCTAACGTCACTGTCGTTTGTTTTCCGCGTCCCTCCCCTCCCCCTCGTCAACAAAGTACCTCACATTTACAGTTGATTGCTATTCCTTTTCGTCAACGACATGTCGAGCGAGAGCGTCAAATCGGTAAATATTATATTTTGACTCCGATTTTACTTTTCCAACCCCTATTTTTCTGTCGCTTTTCTTTTTCTGTCGTTCAATAAGTTTGTTTTATTTTAATTTCCACTTATTTTATGACTTTCAACTGTTGCTTTATTTGGATTTTTAATTTATAAATTGTTCTATTGTTTAAGGGACACTTTTTTATTTATTTCGAGGTTAGAATTTTGTTGTATCAGCCCTTTTTTTCTTAGTGCGTCTTTTGTTTATTTTAAATATTAATATAAACCTCAAAATTAATCGTAACAGTTGTTTCAATATTGAAAGGCTCGAATTGACAACAATGAATTTTAAGTTTTGTTTTTATTCTATGAATGTGTATATATTTATTTGTGTGTATATAATTTTTTCATTTCGAATTTGTAATTTTTATTATCAGATTTGAATATGATATACTTTTTGTTCGAGTTTCATAAGCTGAATCATCGGATTTTTTTGTGTGTAAATTAATATATATGTATACACTTAGACGCTGTCAGCTAAGATGTTTCCATTTGATTACATTATCGAGGTTACGATGTGATGAACAGTTTTATTGTGCCGAGTAGGAATTTTCATCTCTGTTAGGCCGATCTATATTTAGAACCGACCGTTTCTCTGCATATGAAAATCATAAGCCCTGCGCGAAAAGTCAAGAGTCTTTGGGCTATTTTTTGTTTCTATTTTCAAACTAACCGGTTACATATTTTATCTCCCCTAATATTTTCTCTTTCGGTCTCAAGAATCAGTTTTCGTTTGACTTACGCTTTACAATAGAACTTTCAATTTGAATTACATTAGAAAAATATGTGTTATGTGTTTACTCTATTTGAAAATATTATTTACAGTTTTCCAGTCTGGAAACGCCAGGATATGTTGGATTCGCCAATTTACCGAATCAAGTTCACAGAAAATCGGTGAAAAAAGGTTTCGAATTCACTTTGATGGTCGTCGGAGAATCAGGTCTCGGCAAATCGACTTTGGTGAACAGTTTGTTTTTAACCGACTTATATCCGGAAAGAGTTATCCCAGATGCAGTTGGTAATTAATTATTTACTTTATCATTTCAGTTACAAAAAATGTATAATTCCATAGATATCAAATTGTAGAATAGATAAATTCCTAAAATGGAAAAAGTCATCTTTCAAGAAATTTGTAAGAAAAAAATATTAGAATATTTAATTGAACGCAACTTCTTTTTTATTATAAATTATATCAAAATTCCATTTTAAAGAAAAAACAACTTGAAATTATCAATAAGAAAAAATATTTGTTCATCCGTCACTTGAAATTATAAATAAAAAATATCCATATGAAAAAAGGAAAAAGATAAAACAAATTGTTTGTTTCGTTAAAGAAAAAACCAATCAAATCGTCACGTTGGAAGCTTCGACTGTGGAGATTGAAGAGCGAGGGGTGAAGCTTCGCCTTACCGTCGTAGACACTCCTGGCTACGGTGACGCGATCAACAACACTGACAGTTTTCGTGCCATCATACAATATATCGACGACCAATTTGAGAGGTTTCTGCGTGATGAAAGTGGCCTCAACCGAAGAAACATTGTTGACAACAGAATACATTGTTGCTTCTACTTCATCTCCCCTCTTGGACACGGGTAATATATAGTAACAACAATATAAATGATATGAATTTTTCTCCACATATTGCAGGTTAAACAAATCCATTAATTTTCAGTTTAAAACCGCTGGACATCGAATTTATGAAACAACTGCACAACAAGGTCAACATTGTACCGGTGATTGCAAAAGCAGATGTGTTGACGAGAAAAGAGGTAGGACAGTTGAAAAAGAGAGTCATGGAGGAGATCGAGAACAATGGAATCAAGATTTACCCGCTACCAGACTGCGACAGTGACGAAGACGAAGACTATAAAGAACAAGTGAGGCAGTTGAAGGAGGCTGTGCCCTTCGCAGTTTGCGGTGCAAACACGCTACTCGAGATCAACGGCAAGAAAGTGCGCGGTCGTCTCTATCCGTGGGGCATCGTCGAGGTCGAAAACCCGGATCACTGCGATTTCATCAAGCTTAGAACGATGCTCATGTAAATGACCTCAAAATCATTTATTTCAATTCGTGCAGATACTTAATCAAATTATTTATATACGCTTTGCATTTTAAACAGATGAATTTCATACACGTATTTTAAATATAAATATGTAAATAGATATGTGATTCCATTATGTCCTAATTTATTTGCACACTTACCTATTCATTAACGTATCTTTTTGATTTAATAATAAGTTAATTCAAGCGTGATATGGAGATGCATTTGACTCTTTCGTTAACTTGATTTTTTCTGCTGAAATTTGACATTCAATCACTAAGAAAGATTAGTTAATTAAATATTCTAGGCTGATTTTTTCGATTGTTAATTACTTTATTTTTATTTTTTAGAACTCACATGCAAGATCTTCAGGAAGTTACGCAGGAAGTTCATTATGAAAACTATCGCAGTGAAAGATTAGCTAAAGGCGCACCAGTCCCTCCACGTCGTCAAACGTATGTTAAATTAATTAATAACTTTGTAATCTATAAAAGTTATTTTTTGTTTTATATGAGTTGAATGATCAACGTAAATTTATGGAACTTTTGAATACATATAATTTATTTATTCATTTTATGGATTAAAAAATTACATCTATGAAAATATAATTTTATTTTTAGAATCGTCGAGAATGACAACAAGAATGCTCCAGTTTCCGATAAAGACCGAATTCTGCAAGAAAAAGAGGCCGAGCTGCGGAAAATGCAAGAAATGTTGGCAGCGATGCAGGCACAGATCCAGAAACAGCAGTCTTAAATATTCTGTCCTTTTTCTCTCACTCTAATTATTTCCTCAGACATTTCTCTTGCCAGGTGCCAATCACAACTAAACACCGACAAACAACAAGCAATTTAAAGACGTAGACAACGGAATCTCAATTCAAAATCAAATCTAATAAATTTATTACACTTCAAGGCGCGCTTTCCTTGATAAAACTGTATTTGGATCAAAGTATAACCTGGAAAGTGCCTTCTCTTTCCTCAGATATCCCATAGATAAGACAAAAAAATGTTAAATCATATGAGGAAATTATGATTTTACAATTTTGTCAAATCTCAACTACGGTGAAACTGACTTAGTTTTGCTATTTTTGTACTTTAAATACAAAACTTTGGAGATGAAAGAAACAGGACGGTAAAATGGCACACAAATATTTTAACAGCAACATATCCGTTGTATCTAGGCTTCCTCGAGATTAACGAATATTTTTGATAATTTTTGCTACCAAGATACTCGAAAAACACTATTTTCTATAAAAAAAACCGATTTGCATTCCGACATTTGGTACTTGGAATTGCAATTACTCATCAAAACAATATAGACTTAAGTGCAACATTATTCCTAAGCTACTGAAGGCATGAACAATAATGAACATAACTATGATAAAACGAAGACTAAGTGAATAAGAAGTTAAGTTATTATAATTTGTACTTATGGATAATAAGTAGCTTAAGACTTTTAAGTATATGTAAGAATTTGCTTGACGATTCTTTTTTACATGTATTATACCACTGTATGAATGTATTTTTATGATGCAATACAATTTCGTAAGAATTTGCATATTTGTATGAGTTCATGACCAAAATTAATACCCAATAAATTTTTGTACACAAATTCCGTTAAAATATTTTAAACAAAAAATTTTTAAAAATGGTCAGAGTATTTTTACATATTCAAAAATATGATAGACATTTTAACATAAACAAAGTTTATCATAGGACAAAGGAGCTTTTTGGGCAAAGCTTTTGAAAAAATGATCATATTTAATACAAATTCAAAGTACTTATGAATAGTCATTATTAATTTATTCAATTAATAAATATTTACAGCAGCGCGAAAAATAAAAAAAATGCTATTAAAATACTCAATGAAGTTTTGATAACTTCATTAAAATATATACGAAGTTTGAATGAATGATAATTTAAAAAAATTCAACAGAAATATTTTCAATATTTATTGCCAAATAAATTTTCATAAGTCAATATGATTGCTAAGTATGTAGCGCCAACAGTGTCAACATAAATCGATACATTTTTAAAACAAATCTCATTTCTACTCCAACTGACGCATCAAACAAAAAAATCTTAAAATTCAAACTGAATCATCACAAAATTCATTCAATAAGAAATATTGAAAAAATTACTAAACCATTATTTATTTGAACTATATATATATTTGTAAAATCTAATGAAAATATGCCTGATCATTTATAATTTTCTATATTTTTTAACTCGTAATTGTTTTCAATATATAAAATAAGACAATATATTTTTGCTGATAAATCTTAATAATAATACTAATCTTTTCAAATAACCGAATTTGGTGAAATATTTCTTGTTTTAATAAATTTAACAAGAGATATATAATTTAAGTATTTAGTTCAATGATAAAAATAATAACAGCAAGTTAAATACCCTTTTTTTATTCTGAGATCAAATATACAAGGAAGATTCATGATCTATGCATGTAATAATCTATAGCTGTTGAAAATGCGGCAAAACCTGCTGCACCAAATACTCCTGCTTTTACTCCAGCTAAAATCAAACAAATAAATTATTTTGGTAAATTTCAATTTTAACTCTTAATAATTAATAATATATTAATATTAATTAATAATAAAAACCCAAAATGATTTACCTCTTAAACCAATTAACCCGCCTGTCACTCCTCCGGCATAAAATCCATTCTTCCAATCACTTTTCCCTCGATACTAAAAATAAATCAAAAGTATTACTAATCGTATTTATTTATATTGAACTATATTTTATAAAAAAATAGAACTTCATTACCGATTCAATAGTACATTCAACACCGGAAAATACCAAACCAAGCACAGCAAAATTTTTTGCATAACTCAAAGTCGTCGTTTTCATTTCCATGAAAATTTCACGAACTGTTTGTTGTTTTTCGACAGTTGCAACATTTGGATTTACACTCGAGGTGAAAAGTCCAATCGCAGCTCCAAGGCCATATCCTACAAGCAGTAATTGAGTTGAATTACATATTGACGAATCGTAAAGATAAAATAGTACAAAATTCAAAAAATTGTCCTATTTTTAAATACGAATTTTTTTACTTTAATCATTTTGTTATAAACATTGAAAAAAAAGAAAATATTTTCTTGAGAAAAATGTTACCTAAAACGTAGCTCATTAAACTTTTAAAAACACAACTTTCCATGGTGGATTCGATCAACTTTTCTTCATTTGTTTTTATGGCAACCTGGCCCATAACACTAGGGATAAAAATATTCCTCCTTTTTTTCCATGGTTCATCCATAAAATAATGAGCTATCACATCGAGCTCTTTTTCAGTAACATCACCTTGTTTTGTTTGGGTATTCATCTTCGGTTCTTCCTGTAATTTTTGAAAATAAACTTCAATAAATAATGACAAAAAACCGAATAATCTAAAATAATACCTAAAAAACACTTAATTGATATTTACAAATTTATTTATAAACTCAAAAAAATATACATATTTTACATGAAAAAGAAATTAAATCAATTGAATGATATTCTAAAATCTACTGTGCTGAAAAAAAACAATTTTAAAAAATTATAAAAGTGAGGTTAGTTAACCTAAATTTGCTTCAAAATCAGCTGTGATAAAATAAGATGCAAGATAGGTGTCATCGAATGATAAACAAAAACAGAACACGTTTATCAATCGCTTTAGAGCAAAAACTCGCCTGTTTCATATTCTATTGTAACTTCAATAAGAGCTCAGCATATTATAAAATCGATCCGAAAATTGCCACAAAACATGTTCTTTTATTTCGATCGACTGACATTCAATATTTTGCGATATTTTATCATTTTTATGTAGCAGGAAGAATAAAGGAACGAATGTGTCTTACGAATTCACGGTATTCCAAATTAATATAATATTGCTCTTCTTCACGTTGGCCATACTGAAAAATTTAAATTAATTATAAATTTCCTATAATGTTAATAAATAACAAATTAAATAATCTAATAATAAATTATAACGAAGAAAAATTTTTTTTAGTTTTGCTATTAAATTATTTCAATTTTAATTTTTGTTGTGCTCAACTTTAATGAATAAAAAAAAATGATTTAAAAATTAAAACAAACACCAATTATGTTCAACAATTAATTTAATATGTTTATATTAATTAAATAGTCAATAAATGAATTTAATTGATTAAATTGAAATATTTTAATATTGATTTAATTTAATTTTACTATTTTTATTTATTCAAATCTTACATCCCTCATTTACATATTTATAAAAAATTCTTCTTTTCATTAAAAATGATTTCAATTTTAAACGCGAAACAGAATTAAAAAATCATTTTCTTAAAATATCATCATGTCACAATATTATGATACAAAAATTAATTACAATAAATACCAAAAGCTCTTCAATAGAGAAAAATGAATTCAAAGATGAAAGTTGGTATTTCAGCCCCGCCGCTAGCGCGCATTGTCGTTATTCAAAAATGGCGGCGTAGTGGAGTTCGCGCGTCACCGCTTGCCATCAACGTTTTCTCCACTGAACGAAAAGAAAGTGCGATAAGCTCGAACACGTTGTGAGAAACGCGTGGCCGAGTGGCGGAAAAGTCGCAGCGAGAAGCTGAAAACAAACAAGACATGTCGAAGCCGGAGGATAGCTCGTTCGCCGGCGGCGATGCGGCCGACAATTCTAACGAGTCCTCGCCGGACACAGGCTCATCGCGCGGCGGTGGTGACTTTGAGACAAAAATCGAAACGGACCGTAGCAAGCGATTCGAATATTTACTCAAACAAACCGAGATATTCTCCCATTTTATGACCAACAACCAGAAAGACAAGAGCCCTTTAAAGGTTAACTTCGGAGCGCTTTGTTTATGTTTTTAACCTATTATGCAGTTTAAATTTGATTTTAAATGTTGATATATTTTTTGTTTTTACTTTAACACAATTTTTTTTTTATCGAAAATTTGTGTATTTACTGTTTGGATACATATTTTGTGTTATTATAATTTTCCTAGTTGCATTTTTTAATGTACATTTGCAAATTTAAAGGTTAAAGCTGGCAGACCAAGAAAACAACCGGCAGAGGCACCAAAACCCGTAGAAGCAAATATTAAACCTGACCACAGACATAGTAAAACAGAACAGGAGGAGGATGAAGAATTGCTGGCAGAAAGCAACAATACTAATTTGGGACCGATCACGAGATTTGAATCGTCTCCACATTATATCAAGTCTGGACAGTTGCGAGATTATCAAATTAGGGGACTCAACTGGATGATTTCTTTGTATGAGAATGGCATTAATGGAATCTTAGCTGATGAGATGGGTTTAGGTATGATTTTCAAACATCAGTCAATTTTGGAATTGAATTCTGGCACGACTTTTAATAAGTTTTTATAAGCCATTTTTTATCTTGATTAATCATTCAAAATATTACACAATACAGTTTTTCGAAATTACAGTTTCTTAGTATAAACATTTACGTTTTTTCAATTGATGAAATCATTTGATATTTCTTTTAATATCCCAAATGTTGCAAGAATCCAAAAACAAATAAACAAATTTTCATGTTTTTCTGAAACTATTGAACTCTTTTACTTAATAATTTCATAAAATGGGGAAAAAAATTTATTTCAATATGAAGTTAGTTTTTGAATTTATACAAATGTATTAATAATCACATTATATTCCAGGTAAAACTCTCCAGACAATTTCTTTATTGGGTTACATGAAACACTTCCGTAACATATCCGGACCCCACATAGTCGTCGTACCAAAAACAACTTTGGCTAATTGGATGAACGAGTTCAAAAAATGGTGTCCGACGTTACGTACGGTGTTTCTTATTGGTGACTCAGACACACGTAACGCATTCATCCGTGACGTTATGTTGCCCGGCGACTGGGATGTCTGCGTCACTTCGTACGAAATGGTTCTGCGAGAAAAATGGGTTTTCAAAAAGTTCAACTGGCGGTACATGGTAGTGGATGAAGCACATCGTCTTAAAAATGAGAAATCTAAACTCTCAGAAATTCTACGTGAATGTAAAACCGCCAATCGATTACTTCTCACTGGTACACCTCTGCAGAACAATTTGCATGAACTGTGGTCGTTGCTCAACTTCCTTTTACCAGACGTCTTCAACAGCTCTGACGATTTCGACAGCTGGTTCAACACAAACAGTTTTCTTGGAGACAACCAATTGGTTGAAAGACTTCACGCAGTTCTCAGACCTTTTCTGCTTCGAAGACTCAAATCCGAAGTCGAAAAAGGTTTGAAACCGAAAAAAGAAATCAAGGTTTGTATAGATTGAAAAAATATGTAATAAGAAGTTAATGGAAATAAGTTTGTAATTTATAGTTAAAATTATAGAAAAAATGTAAAAAAAACTACAATTAAAAGAAACTATGACATTTATGCCAAAATTATTTCTGCTATGTTTATGCGGTCATTAAGAGTTTAATTTACAGAAGCAAATAAAACATTACAGAGTTGATATTAATAGCTTTAAACGTTTCTGATGCATATATATATATGCCGTAT